>OMKR01110001.1:0-14271 GCA_900302355.1 Cyttopsis rosea | reverse complement strand
GGGTGGCGAGGAAAAGTCCCAGGAGCTCCCGGTCGAATGTACTATACTTCCTCTCGTTGTCGCGAAGCTGTTTGCTGAAGAAGGCGAGCGGCTGCCAGGCACCACCCACCCACTGCTCACACACCGCCCCGACTGCATAGTCTGAGGCATCTGTCGTGAGGGCACGGGGCAGTAGGAGATGGGTGCGCCAGCAGGGCAGCATCAGCCAGTGCAGCCTTGTGTGGTCGAAAGCTTTGTCCATCTCCGGAGACCAGTCCACCTCGCCTTTAGGGTCCTTGCCCCTCAGGGCCTCATATAAAGGCCGCATGAGGTGAGCCGTGTGGGGAATGAACCTGTTGTAAAAGTTCACCATGCCCAGGAACTCCTGCAGGGACTTCAAGGTGTGGGGGCGTGGAAAACTGGCGACAGCGTCCACTCTGGTGGGAAGCGGAACGGCCCCCTGTGGAGAGACGCGGTGCCCCAGGAATTCAATGGACGACAGGCCGAAGTGGCACTTCGCTGAGTTGACGATGAGGCTGTGCTTGCTGAGCCGTTGCGCAACACCGCGTCCATCAGTTGCTGGAATGTCTGCGCTGCCCCCTTGAGGCCAAACGGCATCCGAAGAAACTCGAAGAGTCCAAACGGCGTGATGACCGCCGTCTTGGAGACGTCCCGAGGATGGACCGGCACCTGGTGGTAACCGCGCGCCAAGTCCACTTTAGAAAAAATGGAGGCCCCCGCCAGGTGGGCAGAGAAATCTTGAATGTGCGGCACGGGGTACCGGTCGGGGGTCGTGGCGTTCAGGCGACGAAAATCGCCGCAGGGGCGCCAACCCCCGTCTGCCTTCATGACCATGTGCAGGGGGGAGGCCCATGGGCTGTACGAGTGGTGCACAATGCTGAGGCTTTCCATGGTGGCGAACTCTCCCCTGGCGATGGCGAGTTTAGCTGAGTCGAGGCGCCGAGCGCGTGCATAGACCGGAGGACCGGTGGTGGTAATGCAGTGCTCCACGCCGTGCTTGGCCACCGCTGATGAGAATGTAGGTGTGGTGAGGTCAGGGAACTGTGCAAGGAGGCGTTGGTACTCATCCCCAGCGGCCAGCATGTTAGACAGGCCGAGCGTCCCCAGCCCACCCAGGGAGCGCGGGTATGTGGAGAGAGAAGCAGAGAAAGTCCGCGCCCAGGAGGGGAACCAACACAGTGGTGGTGCCGTAGGTACGTATGGGCGTGCCATTGGCGGGGTCCATGGGAGGGCCATGTCTGCCGGACATGGTATCCACCGTAGATGCAGGCAGGATGCTACGCTGCGCGCCCGAATCTACCAGCAGCCGCTGGCCCGATAAGGCGTCCTCGATAAATAACAACTTGCTGCCTTGGCCCGCGCTCACAGCTGCCAATGAGCGCCAGCCCTGGCGTTTCCCTGAGTGCCGTAGTTGCATGGCGGGCGACACTGCTTAGCCTTGGCTCCAAACCTGCTGTGGTAATAACAGAGCCCGCTGTCACGCTGGTGGCGGGCAGCCACAGCAGCGGCCCCCCGGTGTGTGATCCCACACAGGCAGGCTTTGCTGTAGTTACACAACATGAAATTGTTACAGCTAAGCCACTTCCCTATAACTTTTCTGCACAAGCAGCTGAACTGAAAGCCCTGACATGTAAACACGCAGCAGGGAAGGCCGCAAACATTTACACAGTCGTTATGCTTTTGGTGTTTTTCACGATTTTGGCACACTTTGTAAACAAAGAAAACAGGCAAGCCAATTGCACATCACAAACTTGTAGCTGAAAGCTGTTTTGATACCAAGGCAAATTGCTGTATGCAAATGTGATGCTCACACAAACTACACGGACCCTGTATCACAGGGGAACGCTAAAGCAGATATAGCTGCCAAAAAGGCAGCAAAACAACCTTTAACCATGCCACAATTTGTTTCTGTTCCTCTAACTGATACACTAACACCAACAGCTGATTTACAGGAACTGCAGAGCAGAGCCATGTGTGAAGAAAAGGCTCTCTGAAAAACATCACAAGCATATGTCAAAGAAAGAGTTGCATGGGCCAAATGACAAACCATGCTTACCCAAATATTTGGTTCCCTTCTATGGTAAAATGACACATGGTAAAGACTACAAGTCGAAGGGGGAAATGCTGTCAGAAATAAACATATATTTGTTCACAAATTCCTCAAAACATTTTTGTGAAAATGTCTAGTTTGTGCTACACACAATGTTGGTAGAGGACAGCAGATGCCAATCAGATGAACCTTTTGATCACTTGTAAATGGACTTTATTGAGCTAACATTGACTGAAGGCAAGAAATATTGTTTGGTGATTTTTGACATGTTTTCTAAATGGGTTGAAGCTTTTCCCACCTCTAAAGCAGATGCAGGTGCTGTGGCCAAAACTTTGGTAAGACAAATCATTCCCAGATGGGGAATCCCACGCAAAATCAGCAGTGAAAATGGTGCACATTTGGCAAATGCCGTTCTGAAGTCAGTAGGTGAGTATTTGGGAACTGACATGAAATATCACTGTGCTTATCATCCAGCCAGTGGAGGAGCTGTTGAGCAAGAAAATGGCACATTGAAAAAATGGCAAATGGCAAAATGTTGCAAAGAAACAGGTCTTAGTTGGATGAAAGCTCTTCCATTAGTCTTAATGTAGATGAGAGCAAGAATGAAAAACAGAAATAGGTTTCATCCTGAAGTGTTGTTTGGAAGACCACTGAACACGGGGATAGGACACCAGAAAAGACAGTTACCTAGCACAGACCTATGTGAGGATGAAATGTTACGTTATTGTGCAAACCTCTCCACTGCACTTTGTGACTTTCACAGACTGGTGGACACATTACCACGAGAGGCCAAGGGACAGCTGCACCGCCTTGCACCAGGTGACTGGATCGTGGTGAAGGACTCCAGGAGGAAAGGGTGAAGATCCCCCAGGTGGCAGGGCCCCTTCCAGGTGCTCCTAACAACAGCTTCAGCCATCAAGGTCGCGGAGAGAGCCACGTGGATTCATGCCAGCCAGTAGTCCGTGGCATCCCTTCAGGCGGCTTGGATGCGGCCTGCATGAAGGTTTATGCACCCTGTTCATGATAAGTGTGCTGATAGTGTTGCTACTCTGTGGTGCCTGGAAGAGAGGACTGGGGAGGATGTGAGTACACCAACGCTTCTCACAGACACAAACACTACCACATCCTCTCCCCAGGAAACTCCAGAGACATAAGAGAGACCTGTTCACAGGATGCCCATGGAAACCATGAGGCTTTGATGCAGAAGCCTTGGCAGATGAGGATCCAGAGACACACCACATTGATAACATCACATACTGTACATTATATCATAATTTACTATTGAAACTATTGAAGGATTTAAGTTGCTGTCAGAAAATGACAAGTCTCACAGACTCACTCTGCTTAAACATGAAATGTTGAGTCTTTGATTTATGGTGTTGAAGGTAAATGTTAAAACTTAAAAATTACTTGATCACATATACTCCTTCAGTTGATTACATAGACAGTTGATCACACATATACTCCTATATAAAACCTAAAACCTCATGTTTATTTGGCAATACAATAATAGCATATATGTATTAATGTGTTTTCTTTTTTTCTTCCTTTGTGAGCATAAAAATGCTCAAAGGGGGGAATGTCTTGGGCGAAAACAATGCTATTCATGTCTGTGACATTAATGCTATGGAAAGCACTGGACTGTACAGTTTGACATGACTGCCGTAAGGGTTTTAGATGCAACTGGTATTCTGCTGTACTATAAATGGATATTTTTTCTTGTTTCTTACATCCTGGTTAAGCTGACGTGCATGTTTGCACGAATCGTGTGTACAATGGGAGGATGTCTGTGTGGTGATGCGACTAAAGGGATAAAAACGGACTGACAGAAGAGGAAAGGGCTCGCAGCCTAAGACGTGCTTTTTTTCCTGTCTGATGATTGCTTGCCTGTTTGCAAACGTATGAATAAATTACCAGAATGACACCCTCTCGTGAATCTTTTTATAATACGATATTGCCACCACACCTGCCTCATCTACAAGGTCTTACATGGGCTTGCACCTCCCCCACTGAGCCAGTTCATAAAGCAGAAGGATGGTAGTGGCAGGGCAATAAGGGCAACTACCAGAAGGGACTGTGTTGTACAATACATACTTATATGTTTGGGCAAACAGTCTTCTCAGTCAGAGCCACCCAATACTGGAATAGAGTTCCTACTGAATTAAGAGAGAGCACAAATTACTTAACGTTTAAACATAAACTTAAGACATGGCTTAAAGCAAACAAAATCATCATGAGTAATCACACTACCTCATCTCTGGCACTGCCTTTACATACTCTCATTGTTTTTATATACATATGTTACTTTTGTAATGTATTTATGTATTGAATTGTATTGTATTGTGTTGTGTTGTGCTGTTGTGCTTGCTGAAGCACTGTTTTGATGACAATGTGCGGGAAAGAGGGTGAGGATAGGGGGAAAAAGGGGTTAGTATGGGAGAGAGGTGGGGAAACCCGCGGCACCGATGACAATTGGGGAAAAAGGGGTTAGTGAGGGAAAGAAAAGGGCTGTTCCGCGGCATTGATGAGTCCAGCGGAGCTCCAGTCGTTCCCCTCCGGACATTGGAAGGGGAGGGGATCCCGCCCTGTGTGGGTCCTGGGGCCAGATGCGGACATGGTCATTTTTTCAGCCACACATTCCTCTCCAGCACCCCATCTCCATCCTGAACCCTTTTGCCTTCCCAGTCCCTGTTCAGGTGCCACCTGTTCGAGCGCTCACCGGGGTTTATTAAATAGAAACAAAACAGAAACGCTCGGGGGCGGCAAACAATAACAAAGACTGATAATAATAATGATCTGAGGTTCCTCCGGCATCAGACACCGCGCACTCTCTCCCAAGTTCGCTCACACACGGGCTCTCTGCTGCCGTGGTCTGAATGACAAACACACATAAAGAAACTCTTCCCAGCTGCTGTTGGACCACTCAGGTTAATTGGCCACACCTGGTACCGAAGGTGGAGAAGAACCAGTCTACACCGACCTGATTCCTCCAGCCAATGGCTCAATCATGCCCCCCTGCCACAGCAGTGTTTAGTCCATTTAAATCGAACCCTGGTGCATTCACCCCCTTTGTGTGGTTCATTTGGGCAGGTGTGAGCGCAGTAATCACACTCAAAGGGGACCAAAACAATGGGTACAAGACCGTTTGCCAGAGGTGGTATTGGGCCGCTTCCAAGCGAACCCTAGTGCGGTTTGATTGCGGTGAGAACACAATTCGACCCTATTGCAGGAAGTGAACCAAACACACTATGTATTTATTATGGGTTGTGGGCAGGCATTTGTTTACAAGTGAGCTGACTACATTTGTACTGAACAGTAATGTTATCTTCCAACTGTGTTTGGTAGGAACATGAAAGCAGGATTACTGCCAGTATCACCAAACATAAATCTGGCTCCATGGTGCTGGGTTGATTCCCATGATTTTTATGCGCGCCAGTGTTGCCAGATGGAAAATATAGCAGGATACTACATTGAATGGCAAAACTATGTCATAAGTACCGTTACAAGGCTATATTCACACTACTCCAAATGTATACATATGCATTTGCAATAGAAACCATCCCATGGCATTGTGCTATCCAATCGCAATCAAATCAACAATCAACAAAAATATAGCTATTAGGGCTGGGTACTGCCTACAACCTCAAGATACGATACGTATCACGATACAGAGGACACGATATTATACGTATCAATTCGCAATATACGTTGATTTTGAATTATGACCATGTACATGACCATGTACTATACAGAATTTACTACAACAGCTGTTCTTTATTATTCTGTATAATAGCAAATATATGTATAAATAAAGGAGAGGCTGAACGGAAGCGTGAGAAATTCGTAGGCTTTCCCTTGGAACACAAAGCATAGGTACTTCCTGTACCGGGGGTGGATGGAGATGTGAAAGTATGCGTCTTTCAAATGTAACTTCACAAACCAGTCACTTGGTCACATAAACCTCGTGGAGGTGGCCACAGGCCGAGCACTCGGGTTTCTGCAGCAGTGCCGCTTCGGCGTGCGGCCTCCCCAAGCATGAGGCGCAGGACTGGTGGCAGTCACCCTTCTCTCTGCGGTATCCGCAGTTGGGGTACGACCTCCTCTAGGCCATTTTGACTCTCATTTTATGAAGAGACAAAAGAGAGTAAAACGTAGATAGAAATGACAATAAATAGTGAAAATATACTGCCTCACCAACGGTACTCGAGCTGGTGACTTACACTAACTCATACGAGTGAGACCCGAAAGGTGAAGAAAGCATGAAATTTGAGAAATCTCGACGTGGATTCTTCTTGCGCGAAGCAAGAAAAGAGGAGTGGAGCCGCAATATATACACGTGGGGGCAGGTCAGAAGTGCGGCGTCATCACTTCCTCTGAAATGCAGAGCCTTTCGATTGGATTATGTGATCTGACGATCATTCCCATGAATAATAGATCACAGCCCCTGCGATAGGGAACTGTTGTTTTAAGCAAATGGTAGTTAAGCATAATTCACAGATTGATTGGACCATGGAAAACCATTGTGGGCCGGAGGAGCCCATTCTGTTTGTCACACTGCCTGCATTTGCATTCAGCCTGGCTTGTGCCCTGCTGTTCTGTTCCTTCACCCGTATCAAGTGTCACGCAGACCAACTTCTGCCCCCAGCTACCATGAGCTATCATCACTGTGGGTGGATCCCATAAGCTGGGCCCTCATCTGCCTGATTGGACTGATTGACCACACCATTTCTGTCTGATTGTCTGCATCTGAGACCTATTATATAGAGACCTGAGATCTGTGTCCTGACATTGATAGCAATCCATCACATTTATGAAATGGGTAGAGTGTCCCCCCAGACCTGACTCATTCAATTCAAAAGTGTGTGTAAGAGAGTGACTGTAGCCCGTTATGCACAGGCCTTTTTTTGTTTCGTTCAATAAGGAAACCGAGTGAAATAAATACATCTAAAATAAAACCACATTGGGACAAATTCACAAAAGGATTGTACCTCTTTTGCGGCTGCTAAACCAGTGCAAATAACATAAAAAGCAACCGTCTAATTCACAAAGCACCCGCAAATGGTGAAATGCACCTGCGCGGCCACGCAAATTGCATCTCGGTGCGCCGGTGCTATTGGCGCATATTTAAATTAGGTATTACGCATATATTTGGCACAAAATTGTTGCAAAATTGCTGCAAAAAGCATCTTACTCACCAGCGCTAATAGCCACACACAGTTAGTGTGAAATTATTACCGTCTGCAGAGAGTTGGTGGTAACTGCGTGGAGAGAAAAAAGGCACGGTGCCTCCCTCCGCTGCGTGATCACCTGTCACACAGCGCACACCTGTCAACATAGGGGAGATTGGGAAGGGAGGGGACAATTATTAGCGTCTTCAGATAGTTGGTGGTAATTGAATCGCAGTTATAAGGGGTGTCACGCCAACACTTTCCACTGATGGCAGTAGTGATTGTAGCGAGGGAAAGGCATCGTAATGCCAGGCAGTGAATATTTTGAAGCAGAATATCACTTTTTCATTTAAGTGAGAGTGGAGTCATTAGCAGATACAGGTTGCTAAGTCGAACAATTCTTGCGCTACTTGATGACATCAAGATGACACTGAGCCTGCCATCCAAAGATGCCATCCAATTCCTGGCATTGTGAAACTTCTTTCAACACTCCAGGTTCTTGCATCTGGCTCCTTCCAGACACCTGTCACAGGTGTCTCTGGCCTATCACAACCATCCATCAGCAGGAGCATGTGGAAGGTTGTACCGGTCATTGTTCGTAGAGTGGTGAGATACATTACATTTGCCCAAACCAGACAGGAAATTGAGCGGACAAAGCAAGGATTCTTTAATGTTGCCGGTTTCCCCAATGTCGTGGGTGCTATTGACTGTACACACGTCCCTCTAGTACCACCATGGGACAATGAACATGTATTTAGAAATAGGAAGTCCACGCTTTTCCTATTATAGGTGACAGCAGCTACCAACTGCAGCCATGGATGACTCAAGTGTGCAATCCTACAAATGATGATGAATGATGATACAAAACATGCAGTGTGAACCCGATGAAGAGGAGCAACCTGCCCCACTGCCTCATTTGCGAGCAGACGAGGGGAGGCATGCCAGACAAACCGTAATTGAACATGATTTCCAATAATATACTTTGTTTTGAGTTAGCCTGTTTTGACCTTGCAAACATCTCTGCAACAATTACATTTGTGGAACCTAAAAAAGACAATTGTCTGTAAATACAGTCTGTAAATAATATTTTGATATTATTATTATAATTATTATTACTGTCACAGCATCTGAAGGAATCATTTATTGTACACAAAAGGGGTTACAGATGTTGACAAAAACGGTTCCATAATTAAGATATCTAAAACACAACTAAAAGTTATAGGGAATAGCGATGAAGTAGTCAAAATTGGCAATGGACAACAGCCTCAACCCGCCCGACGCTGCTACTGCTGCACTGGGTCTTTTGGCCTAAAGCCTAAAATACAACTTATATTCTTTCTAGTCCGTCGTTCGACAGTTTCTGAGTACCGGACATTATCACATTACAGTGACGTGTGATAGTGTCCAGAAGAAGAACAAGCCTAACAAAAACATATTATTACACTTCGGACTGGACCCCTAATAATAATAATAACAATAATAATAATAATAATAATAAATATAGCTGCAGGCAGCAATATGCGGGCTCCAGGGAATCAATTCCGACAAGGTTTTTAATAGGGAATTTGAAGTTTCCCTTAAAGCAACATTACGTAACTTTTTTACCTTAAAATAACAGCTTCATTCTCATCATTCTCAATAATTTTGATGCTACACTGACTTGAAATATGGAGAATGGCACCGCTTTCATTCCCACCCACACCCCCCCAACACCTGTTCTGGCACTATATAACTTTGGTGTTCAAGTACAAAACCGCTGGAAAAGTGTATTATGGCACTACGTCACTTGTCACTACGGCCATTAGCATTGCTGCAGTTTGTGTTACACAGTGTTCGGGCAATACACGATGATTACATTACTAGAGAAAAAAAAATCATTTCAGCGTCATTCAGAAGAAGAATCATTTATTTGTCAAACATCACACAACACACGCATGCAGAGGGTGGAGATGACCCTGAACACACACACATGCAGGGAGTGGTGATGATGAGAATTGGTCTCTGCATTTTTCCCATCCTGGCCATCCTTCCTCCAGGGGCAGCCAGGAGCAGTGGGCAGCCCTCACTTCGTCGGCGCCCGGGGACCAATTCCAGGTGGTGGATCCATGTCGTGGTCAGGGACAGGACAGGAAAGTGTTCTGCATGTTTTTAGTCGGGGTCCTTATGTTGGAGGAGACCCATGCAGACATGGAGAGAACGTGCAAACTCCACACAGAAAGGCCCCTGATTGGGAGATAACCCACCGGAGCACGGTGCCAATAGCGCCCAGGCGGGAATTGAACCCAGGACCTTCTTGCTGTGAGGCAGCAGTGCAAGCACTGTGCCACCGTGCCCTAGCACCCACATTCATCAAATAAAAAAACTCTGTTTGTAAAATACTAAGTGGACAATGGCTGCTACAAAACTGAAAGAGGAAGAGGGAGAGGAAAGGAAAGGAAAAGAGAGGAGAGGAGAGGAGAGGAGAGGAGAGGAAGCTCCAGACCGTAAATTGGATCTAGATCGGGACCTCTCTCATAATCTCCATGAGTAATTTGCGCTCGCAATCTCTGTCCGTTGCTCGTCCCCAACATGTTTGTATTCATGTCTTATATTTCACTCAGCAGCTCGTGGACACTCCGCTACCCCCCGCCCCCCCGCTCCGCTACGCGTGGCCGCTCCACCTCCCGAACGGCGCGGGCGAGACGGCACTTACAGGACCGGGATCCCACCTCAGCCTCAATTTCATTGCGCCACAGGGTTTGTTTCATCCTGTGACTCGCGTTGGTAGAGGGGAGCCCTGTCCCTCCAGGAAGCGCCGACGGGAAACGGTGAGGTCCGTGCAAGGGGAGCTGTAACCTAGGTGTACATTATATTTGCGTTTGTAACATAGACTGTTATTAAAACGTAACCAATAAGGTTTGAATTTGTAAAGAAGAAAAGATCTGGGCAAGTTTTACTGTAAGGGCGCAACTTACAAAAAGTTACATAATGCTACTATAATTCAATAAATCAAACAATCCATCTAAATCTTACAGAAATAAACAAGTAGGTGAGTTACAGTTTTCTGAGTTTCAGTGAACGCAGCATAACTTCATTTTCTGAGGTGCTATATTCCCTTGAATGCAGCACCATTTCCTGCTGTCACTCCATACAAACTCCAGTGTCCGCGTCTTAATGTAATACAGAAAGTCCACTAGTAAATCAATCGCGGATGGCGTCGTTCTATCCGATGGATTAAAAAAAGTAAAAATGCTAAAATGGGCGGCCATTGTCTGTATGCCAAACGCCACACTTACCTCGCGTTCAGCTCGTGTGATCGCTAAGACAACGGAGGCTAACAACCCGGCTCCCCCGACCGGGTGTGCATGCAGGCAGGTGGAACAGCTGATGACTCTGGTAAGTGTTCTGTGCTCCCTCATCTATATCTCTACCATGCCTAACCACACTAATGTGGTGATGTAATGACATAGAGACTAGTGACTATTCTGTCGGAACACCCAAGGCTCTGAAGAATAATCACCGTGAGCGTTAGAAGTGATGGTCACTTCATCTTCAAGAATTGACCGATAAAACTTGGACAGCGGTGAGTCGGGACCGCCCCGGATACAAATTTTAAGCATCTTTTCTGTGGATGCATGGGATCGATGTCATTCAGACATACTGAGGTCATCACTTCATGAACAAAAACAATAGGTCTCTACATGCGCCTGGAGCCCTAATAATAATAATAATAATAATAGTAATAATAATAGTAATAATAATAATAATAATAATAATAATAATAATAATAAATAATAATAATAAACATACCTTCAAAGGCCTGACACTCGTCTGTGTCAATTCCCTCCACGCCAAAAATTTGTTCGGGCTGGAGAGTTTGCTCAATTTCCTCAATACCCTTTAAAGGCTGTTCTTGGGGTTTGACAAGCTTGTGAGCCATTGTATGATATTTTTTCTTTTGTTCTCCACTTCAAATCATGCCATCTTCTTTTACACTCTAAAGATGTGCGTTTGAAAACACCAACCGCACTGACAGCCTGGAATATTAAATCCCAAATACGTTTTTTCTCTGTTGCATTTAAATTCCTTGCCTGAAGTTTTGAGTAATGCCTCTGCACCTCGTCGGTCAGGACTTGGAGCTGGCAGTCTGAAAATTTCATTTATTTTTCTCTGCCATTGTCTTGCCTACTGTGTTCTTGGCACAAAGCCACCATTTATACTTTGCCGCATGGACAGCAATCAGACGCAAAGCAGGCGCAAATTGCACCCAGCTGCAAAACTTTATGGCCATGTTTGCGCTGGCATATCATTAGTGCAATATTTTTTGTGAATCAGATGCTAAGATGGCGCAGATAGCGGGCTCAATTGATGCGTAATTCATGGTGCTATTAGCGCCAGCGCATAATAATTGCTCCTTTAATGTACTTCACCTCATGGTATATAGCAGGGTCCCATCTTCCATGATCCTCAGCAGTTTGTTTGGCATGGTCATGTTGTGGGCCACAGACTTTTTCCCGTTGTGGAAAAATGTGTCGGGTGTCCATATTTTACTGGCCATCAGGTTGTTTAGGCGCAAAATGTTCATGGGTCCGTGGAACTTCAGCCTCTCGTCCTTCCAGCTCTGACGGAAGAACACGTCCACTGTGTATTCCTGGCCAAGATAGAGAGAATAGGGAAAAAAATAGAGAGAAAAAAAATTACCCCATATAACCAATTTGTGAACTAATGGCATACACCAAACGACTTTCAGAAGATTTTAAGACAATATTACACATTCAAAAACTTTTTCCACACACTATAGGATTTAGCATGGGTCAGAGATCACAGGGGATTACACACATGACGTTGACACACATTCATATTAAAATGGTGATAATGTACAGTGAGAGTTGATCAGCAAGATGTGGAGAGACTCAACTTGTAAATAACACCACTTAATGTACACATTGCCGCTTCACCTGAAATATTAATAAATCATCCTCATAATTTCATTTTGTTTATAATATTATGGTTTTGCCATTGTTATAATTGCATTACGTCACTCATCGTACTGTTCCTGTACATCTTGGAATATCAGGTAACCATCATGAAACTCTTACATTCCATCTGATAGATTCTCCTTAACTACCGGTGATCTTGGGTTTCCCTTGACTCCTGACACATAATCCACAGATTGACTGGGGAACGGGTTCCATTCTACATTGGAGTTAATATTGTAACTCTGTATGCCTTAGAGCTGCTCTGTCCCTGACCTCTCTGACCTCCTGAGTACCGCCTGAGTACTTGCCGCTGAAGGAGGTGTTCAACAAAGCTTCCACCTCGCTTCCACCTCATCGGCCCTACGACTGCAGTATTTAGCTTCTTCCTGTTTCTATGCCCCCGAGGGGCGGACTATACTCCCTGTCCATCCCCGAGACGAAAGCCATGGAGGCCTACATCCAAGGAGTCATTGGCGGCGGGTATTATTCAACCCTCTTCATCTCCAGCCGGAGCGGGCTTCTTCTTTGTGGGGAAGAAGGACAATTCACTGCGACCCTGCATCGACTACCGTGATCTCAACAATATAACGGTGAAGAACAGGCACCCCCTTCCACTTATATCCTCTGCTTTCGAACTCCTGCAGGGCGCAACCATGTTCACCAAGCTGGATCTCCAGAACACTTATCATCTGCTCCGCATCAAGAAGGGAGATGAATGGAAAACAGCCTTCAACACCCCTAGGGGACATTATGAGTACCTGGTCATGTCGTTTAGTTTCACCAATGCTCCTGCAGTCTTCCAGGCCATGGTGAATGATGTTCTCAGAGACTTTACTCAGCCAAGGTTCAGGCAGTCATTGTCTGGCCAGTACCGGCCTCCAGGAAGAAGTTTCAGCAGTTCTTGGGGTTCGCCAACTTCTACAGAAGGTTCATCGGGATCTATAGCCTGGTGGCGGCACCACTCAATGCATTGACCTCCCCAAGTTCTCCTTTCCTCTAGTCAACAGCGGTGAACAAGGCCTTCGTGAGTTAAAGAAATGGTTCACCTCCTCACCCATTCTCAACCTGCCTGACCCCTCCCGTCACTTTGTGGTGGAGGTGGATGCCTCAGAGCTGGATGGCGGCGCCACGTACGGCAGCGGCTGCATCGGCTCGCAATAGCACTAGAGTTTTCATGATAAATAACCCAACACCCAATAGTTTCACCAAGAATCTGCAGCTGGGGTTCTCACGGACATCTTCAACACCTCACTGAACCAGGCTGTGGTACCATCATGCTACAAGACTGCCACAATCATACCGGTCCCCAAAAAATCGACAGTCTCCTGCCTCAATGACTACCGCCCCGTAGCACTCACCCCCATCATTATGAAATGCTTCGAGAGGCTGGTAAAGGACCACATCACCTCCAGACTTCCCCCTACATTCGACCCATACCAGTTTGCCTACCGCCCAAAGGGCTCCACGGAGGACGCCATCTCCTCTGCACTCCATCTGACCCTTGACCACCTCGAGGGGAAGAACACGCACGCGCGGATGCTGTTCCTGGACTTCAGTTCAGCATTCAACACCATCATCTGGAGTCCCTGCAAAGGGTGGTGAGGACAGCGGAGAGAATCACCGGGACCTCACTCCCCCCCATCCAGTCCACGGCTAGAGAGCGCTGCCTGACCAGGGCTCTCAACATCAGCAGAGACTCCTCTCAACCCCACTACGGACTGTTCTCACTGCTGGCCTCTGGGAAGAGGTTCCGCAGCCTCAGGACCAGAACAACCAGGTTCTGCAATAGCTTCTTCCCACATGCCATAAGACTGCTAAACTCCCAGTAAAAATCCTCCCATATATCCCTGTCCCACTTTTCTTTTCTTATATCATATTATTTATCTGCACTACTACACACTATTGCACTACTACGTACTATTTATTCATTTGCACTTTATTCATTAATTTTGCACTACCTCATTTATATTCATGTCCATTTCTGTAAATACACTTCTGAAATCACGTCCGGGCAACGGAATTTCGTTTTAATGTACACTGGAAGTGAACGTTGAAAATGACAAAATAAAAATAAATGAAATGAAATGAAATGAAT
>OMKR01109992.1:0-12322 GCA_900302355.1 Cyttopsis rosea | reverse complement strand
TCATTTTAATTCAACTTTCACAGATAAAAGACACCACGTCTGCCTCCTGGTTATTACTGGTTATTGCTGTTTTTTTTCTTTTAACTTTTACTATTACTTTAAATTCCACTTCTGTTCATTCTGGTGTGAGGCTGCACTGATTGAAGGGTTCTACCACCACCTGGTGGCTGAATTGGGTTACTGCACTAATCACGATGCAGCAATAATAACAATAGTTAGTTCTCTCATTTCCATCCTGGTGTTGGAGCAGGGATCAGCCATCAGGAGCAGTTTGGGGTTCACACTTCAGAGTGATATGATTGTGTTGAGTTCAGTGAACAACTATATTTACGAAAATTGACCTGAACTTGAGTAAGAATTTGACCCGGTTCATTCTAACTTTTTCTCATGTAGCGGTTGTTACTTTAAACAAGGAAAAATCAAATAAAATAGATCAAATTAATTCTCACTGATCATGTCTCTGAGGAGATGCATTCTTGACCGATGCATTGACGTTGGGTTCAATTTTGAGGAACAAACACACAGCCCAGCAAACATTTCCTCAACCTGCGTCGTGGCCACCAAGTCCCATAGACGTTGAGTCACGACGTGACTTAATTTCGACCATTTGCCGACATGAAAACATCATCTGAGGGGAATGGTGATTTTGAGGAAAAACTTATTTTAGGTGCTGCAACCGTGAATAAACACTGTTTAAAATAACGATCTAACTTTGTAACATGAGTGTGAACGGTATTGTTTACACATGAATTGTATCATGTATATGGCCAATATAGGGGCTAAAATATGTTTTATTCCAGCATTTCCTCGAGTTCCATTTAGGAACTATTTTTCCTTGCGCACCAACATTACAGGCCATCAACGCCTGGGAAACAGGTGATATCACTCCATGTCGAGTTCGAAATTGGACGGACATGCAAGTTGCAGGTGAGTTTCCAAAAGACACAATTGCAATTGAAATGAATGACTGTAGAGTTTATGCGTTAGAATTATGATTCGCACTCATTAATATTGGATCAGTCTCATAATCTCATATGTCATAAATTCTGAAATCGGATTCGTTTCTGTGTACCCACAGACCCCAAAATTATCAGCAATAAATGAAACCTTTATTTTAATAAAACATTCAATAATGGGAGAATAAATGAGATTACTAAAAAATATAAATCATAAACAAACATAGAAAAGGAATTACATAAAGTAGACACTCAACATCGTGATCTGATGAGATTGGAGAGAATATGTGGGGTTAACTAAAGAGGGAATTTCTGAACTAACTTCTAAACCTAATCTGTCAATTAAGAGTGAAAGGAATTAAAGAAATTAAAGAAAGAACCCACCCGACATTAACAACATGATCACCAACTGTGGCGATGGATTGATCTTGCCTGGCATGGCATAGCACTTCATCGAGGACGATGTACCAAGGGACAGAAACTTCCCACGGTCGCTTTGGCTCGATTTAGCTAACGCGACTCCCGGTGGAATTGGATCCCACTGGCAGGCCACATCGAAGGTTGGGGCAAGGCAGCATTGAGGTGAAGTCTCTTCCTGGGTTTGTCCGGATGGTTCCCGGAGCAGAGGCCGGCTCGCAGCTTTTTGAGGAGCGTCTGGAGACGTTGTCAGTGGACGTCGGATGGTAGATGAACTGGCTTGTAACTAAACTTGTCAAAAATATCTTGAAAATAATGTCGTTGGCCGTTCAATATTGAAGACATTTAAGTAAATATTCCTCCATCATATTCCTCCAATCTCACCACATCTGATGCTTTCAAAACTGTATATGTATTTATATTACATATTGTAATAATGTATATTTGTATGCATATAAAAAGAAAAGCAACAAAAATCAAACATTTGATGTTATAGTATCAAGGCATTTTCAACACTATTCTAATAACATTGAAACAAAGGAAATCTGTATCTTATTTCCAATGATGGATTTAATTACTAAATTATAAAGCCTAATTCCTAATATTTGTAATAATGCATGAATCTAATTGCTGGTGTGAATAATATAAGAAAAGAGATTTCTAACCAATTAAAATACTCTTTTAATTAAACTTTTGTACTAGCATTTCATTAATAAAATAAGAGATATAAAAATGCATTTGGTTATATGAACAAAGAAAAGACTACAAAAATAAAAAGTGACAAACAGTTGCAATGGGCTTTGGCAACGACATGCGATATGTATTAATAATATTTATTATTATAATTATGGTTATCCTCATCATAGGACTTGTACCCTTTCCCATGAAAACGTCTGTACATTAAGATAATGTTGGTTACTGAATGATTCAAACATTATTTAATGTTGATTTGGATTTTGGTTAAATGCCAAGACAGTGAGGTTGTTTTCCTCAGGGATGCCAGCTTTATGACTAATGCCTGGACAGTTCCTTTGCTGATGAGAAGAATGAGAGTGTGAGAGAGAGACAGAAAGGGGGAAAGAAGGGGGTTTGTCTCTTTTGTGTTGCAACCGTGTAGAGAGGAGACAAGGAGTATAGAAAATGTAAGTCTCTTGTTTAATATTGTCCTGGTCCACTTTATGTTGTCTCCTTAGAGTTTTATGGTTTGGGTCCAGTTTTCCAGGTGTACTTCCAATAGAACAGCAAAACGGAACCGACAAAACAGAACAACACAGTTCACGGCTGTGGGTCCCATCTGGGTTTGACCTCTGGGTCGCTAAGTGGTCCTACATCCTGGGTTCTCTCCTGTTATCATACCAGAACATCTCTCTGTCTGAGTTTTACCACCATGAAGTGTCATTTTGGCACTTCAGCTGTTGCAGAGAGTCTCCCAGATGGACTTCCAGGGCAATCAAGTAATCCCTAAAAAGGTTTGGGATTAAAGTTAATGGGTTGAGGGATGTGGAAGAACAACAATTTTGTTGCCACATGGTCCAATCGCTCGCTGTCCACTACAAGACATTATTCTGAAGTGCATTGCATTCACAAAAGAAAAAATATTGACACCTTATCTCGTAATTACGAGATAATTATAAGATAATATCAGATATTGAACAGATGAGATGGACTTCAGAGCGGTGCAGCTTCACGGACACATCGAGAGTGGGTCGCTGGTTCGAGAGAGAGAGTGAGGTTTCGCATAGCACCACAATTTTTCATTTTCATTAAACACTTTAAATCAATAAAAGTACTGTAAGAAAAACTGTTTTTATTGTTTAAATTTATATATTTTTGTTTTAGATGTATTTATTTTAAGCCCCGTGACAGCAGCACAGACCTGCTGTTTCGTATTAGGGACCGTCTACAAATTACATGACACAATTCTTTTTTAAGTATAAATAGCTTTTCTGTCATGTGACTGTCTTAGGACACCCAGACTCGGTCTGAATAGCACTAGGACAAAGACTACATGTTGCACAGCCTTTCAATTTCACAGACTACATGTTGAACTTTGAAATTTAGAAAATCATATATTATATAAAACAGGAAATTTTATTTTGAAATTGGAAGGCTGTGCAACATGGGATATAAATTTGTAATTACGAGATAATATTTAATAATTATTCCAATGATTGTCCAATTTTCGTAATACACAGAATGACATTTAAACGGGCGCTCAGATAGGGACAGTTCATGTCCTCTAGGACACACGCTGTGTGTGGTGTTAGTCACTTCCCACAGAGAGAGTGTTAGTCACTAAACACAGGAAAACACCACAGAATCTGAGTAGCCTGTGAAAGAAACAACTCCCCTAAGTCCGCCGGATATCTGGCGAGCGCCTGTGATTTGCCTCCGATCTGGGAGTCTCGGAGTAAGGGGCTACGCTTCCTTCATAGAACTGTAGTTACAAAGCTACAGTAACTCTCCTTTTCACTTAATTCCTCGTTTGATTTGTATTTCATTTTGGCACAGATCTGCTTCCATATAGATCTGCTGTCGAGGAAATCCTTCCTTCCTGTTAGAGAGTTGCTAATTCTCCAGGAACAATCTTTTCTCGGTTCAGAAGTGATTAATCTTTTTTATTACAGGCCCACGGAGAGACTCCAACATGCGGTCAGTAGCGGAGCTCTCTTCTTCCAGGAGGACGAGCAACGTCCATTAGAGATGGGGGGTTCGCCTCTTTTTACTGACTCGAGTTTGTATGTGTCACTCACTAAAGAGAGTTGGGTTTTTGAGTCACTTGAGTCACGTTGGAATCCCCACTAGCCCAGCACCCATAGAGCATGCGCACCAGATACTTCTGCCGACCAAGCCGGCTAACTTCCGGTTTAGTGCTCCGCAAATTTAATCGTACGGCTTTTCTAGACTTTTCAAAGGTTATCAAAGTTCAAAGTGTTTTATTTGTCAAATGTACAGTACAACACAAGGTCATTCTGGACAATGAAATTCTTGTGGCAAGTCAAGCAACAACTACATAGTAGGCACAAACAGACTTTAAGTACAACCGTACAAGTAGAGGTCACATATAAGGGCACGAGATCAAAGTAAAGGGCAGGGGTAACATATGTGTACATAACAAATGAGATTAAAAATGACCTAAAACTAGAAAAGTACTCAAGACTATTGCACATTATAAATATAAATATAAAGTGAAGGAGTGCCGGTGGATATGTACATTTAGTTGTGGTGATGTGCATTAATTTACATAGGAGACTAGAGATGTTGCAGGTTGAGAAGCCTGATGGCCTGTGGGAAAAAACTGTTTGTGAGTCTGGTAGTCCGTGCCCGGATGCTCCGGGGACCAGATCTATTACTTATGGGAATGATTGTCAGATTACATAATCCAATCAAAACCCTCTGCATTCGCGCCTGGAAAGCAGAGGAAGTGACGACGCCATGCTTCCATCCCACCCCGTCCCTACTCAGTGAACCAGGGTTGCATATGCAACCTAGATATTCCCTATTACAGGGACTGCAATCTATTACTTATGGGACATCGGCTGCCGAAGCCGTCCAAGCCCACGTGGCATGTTGAAATTGCTGTCAGATAGACTGTAGTGGCTCTGTACAACAACGGCTGAATTAGCACCACCACGGGAAAAACGCAGAGCGGCGCTGCCGGCCACAGGTGAGCTAACGCATCCACGCCATTTCTCTCATTTCTGGGGAAAAAAGAGAATTACGTGGAAGGAAAGAACAAGAATGAATGAATAAATGAATGATAGACTGCCTCACTGACAGTACTCAAGCCGATGACTTGCACCGACTCACATGAGTGGGACCCGAAGATGAAGCAATATATGCCCATGGGGGCGGGACGGAAGCACAGCGTCGTCACTTTCTCTGCCTTCCAGGCGTGAATGCCTAGCGTTTCGATTGGATTACATGATCTGACATTCCCATGAGTAATAGATCGCAGTCCCTGCAATAGGGAACCACGGTATCTGAACCAGCTATTCTGGACAAATGTATAATAAATGAATTACTCAGTTTTCAGTAGTTTTATGAAATGCTTTTTGTGGCACCATGCTTCAAGACCGCCACCATCATACCAGTGCCAAAAAAATTTACAATCTCATGTCTCAATGACTACTGCCTCGTAGCACTCACTCCCATGATGATGAAGTGCTTTGAGAGGCTGGTCAAGGACACATAATATCCAGACTCCCCCCTACACTAGACCTGTTCCAGTTTGCATATCGCCCTAACCGCTCCACTGAAGACGCCATATCCTGTGCACTCCACCCGAGCCTGGTGCATTTGGAGGAAAAGAACACCAATGTGCAAATGTTGTTTGTAGACTTCAGTTCAGGTTTAAATACAATCATTCCCCAGCACTTGGTAAGAAAACTGGGTCCACTGGGCCTGAGCACCTGCCTCTGTAACTGGCTTTCGGACTTTCTTTCAGACAGACCCCAGTCAGTACGGGTTGGAAACAATACCATCTCACTGAGCACTGGTTCCCCTCAGGGCTGTGTCCTGAGTCCACTGCCTTTACCCTGATGACCCATGACTGTTGTGGTTTGTGCTGAACTTGGCACATCATAAAGTACATAGATGACACAACGGTAGTTGGCCTCATCTGGGACGATAAGGAACTGGCTTACAGGCAGGAGGTGAAACAACTAGTGGACTCGTGCAACACCAACAATCTGTCCCTGAATGTCAACAAAACGAAAGAGATCACTGTTGACTTCAGGAGGAACCATCCCAAACACACTCCACTCTACATCAACGGCAGCATAGTCAGCATAGTCAGTCAAGAGCACAAAGTTCCTGGGGGTGCACATCACGGATAACCTGATCTGGACCCTAAACACCTCATCCCTAGCCAAAAGAGCACAGCAGTACTGGATGAGGGGAGCACACCTCCCCCCTCCCGTCCTCAGCACATTCTACAGAGGCATCATAGAGAATATACTGACCAGCTGAATCTCCATCTGGTATGGAGACTGTAATGCCCTGGCCCAGAAGTCCCTGTATAAAGTGGTAAGGACCGGTGAAAAGATCATTGGGACTTGACTTCCATCCATTCAGGACATATCACATAAACGCTGCTTGACCAAGGCCACCAACATTTCAGGGGAACCCACCCATCCCTATCATGGACTGCTTGCCCTTCTGCCCTCCGGCAAGAGATACCGTAGCATACAGTGCAGAACTGACAGGTTCTGCAAAAGCTTCTTCCCCCAAGCCATCAAGCCATCAAGTCCCCCCCTTCCTCCCCAGGCAAGTAAAAAGTGTGCCAGAGGTGCAGGTTGGGAAACAATGTTACACAATGTATAGTATAGTCATGCCATATCCTCTGTAAAAGTAAAAAAAAAAAAGGCTATTACCGGTACCGAGCAGCTGAGAGTCCCGTTACAAAGTTTGTTGATATTTATCAATCATGGTGTTTTCATTTCAATTCCTGCCTCGCCGATGCTTCCCCTCTATTCATTTCAGCGCTCTGTGGTTTCACTTTAAAGATTTTCCTTATAGATCTTTATTTACTGTAATAACAGCTGAGGATCAATTTTCCAGGCCAGTGATCTACAACCACTTTCATCTGGCCTGCAAGACGTACAGTGTGTGAGTCTGATTGTGTGAAAGAAAGAGAAAGTGTGTGTGTGTGTGTGTGTGTGTGTATATACTGTATATATATATATATATATATATGTGTGTGTATATATGTATATGTGTGTATATATGTGTGTGTATGTATATCTGTGTGTGTGAATATATATATATATATATATATGCGTGTGTATATAGTCATGTATTCTTCTCCTTGGATTGCCACCTTGTCGTGGTGGAGAAGCTTCTGTGTCCCAATGAGCCTGAGAGCGATGCCATCTGGAGCCTTGCTCCTGGTAGGGTCACCCATGACGGTAAGGTCGAGGGGGAGGTTCCAGACAAAGTGCGATCCAATCGAAGACGGCGGAACTGGCGGATGATGATGGCAAGTCACAATGGCACTGAAGGTGGATGAAGGCTGCAACAGAGGGTGGTCCCCAATCGTCATGGACCCATGCCATTGGAACATGGCCTCCCCTCTGCCAAGGACAGTGTGGTGGCTGCAGGCGCCACCAGCCTCCCCACGTTAAAAGATGTCACACGCAGGCGTCCTCCCGAAAGGGAATCAGACCGTATAACATCCCGGATTCAAAGACCTGTGGCGATCAGGAAGTCGTGACGGGGGCAGGACACTGAAGTCTAGCAGCCCGTAGCCAAAACCTGGCACACAGGCAGTGGGTGTGTGATTCAGTCGTAAGCTCTTGGATTTCGGCAGAAAGAGCTCTTCGGCAGCTGCACCCACAACTGAGCAGCCCTATATTGGATCCACTCTGCTCACCCCAGTAGGGGAAGGGGCTGGTAAAGGTGCCCTAAACATAGCCTGCCTCGAAAACTCCTGGACTACCGTATCCAGAGGGATCACCATCATGTGGTCACAAACAGAAGTATAAACAGAAACAAATATATTTTGGAGTCTGGAACATACGGACCCTCACAGACAACAAACACAGTGATCGACCTGAAAGGCGAACTGCCATAATCTCCAGGGAGCTAAGGACATTCCGCATCGACATCGCAGCACTCCGAAACCCGACTGGCTGATGAAGGACAGCTGAAAGAGGAGAAAGGCGGATATACTTTCTTCTGGAAAGGAAAACCTGCTTATGAGCCAAGGATCCACGGTGTGGGTTTTGCGATTAAGAACAGCCTCATCAGCCACCTCTCTGATCTCCCTGTGGGCATCAATGAACGCCTAATGACCATATGCCTGATGCTTGCAGGCAGCCAAAAGGCCACCGTTGTTAGTGCTTATGCTCCAACACTCCAACACACTGCACAGGAAGAAGTTAAGGAGGCCTTCTATGCTGACCTGGACAACATCCTAACCAAAGTCCCCAAGGAGGACAAGCTAATCCTGCTTGGAGAAAATGACATCAACTGCAAGGCAAAAATAGCAGCCCATGCCAAAGCAAAGGCAACCATCCAATCTTGGGTTAGGAACCTGAAGAACCAGTGGTGGACAAAGAAGGCCCTGGAGATCCAGCAGCTTGCAGACTATGTCGTTTCCAGAGGCTTCTTCGATGCCACAAGAGCGGTATACGGCCCCAGCTACCGTTGCCTAGCCCCCCTTTGCTCCAAAGATGGGCAAATGCTGCTGAAAGATGAGTCAGTGGCGCACAGATGGAAAGACCATTATGAGGAGCTACTAAACAGGGACACCACTCCCGAGATGGAGGCCCTTGACCAACTCCCTCAACAACCCATAAATGAGAATATGGGAGCACCACCCAGCCTGAGAGAGGTGCAGGATGCCATAAGAACGATGAAGAACAACAAGGCCACTGGACCTGATGGCATCCCAGCAGAATTCCTGAAGGACGGTGGGCCAGATCTCCATAGCCACATCCATGCACTGCTCCTCAAAATATGGGAAAAGGAGGAAATCCCTGTACAACTTAGGAATGCCCTAATTGTCTCCATCTTTAAGAAGGGAGACAAGGCAGACTGCAGAAATTACCATGGCATTTCCCTCCTGTCCACAACTGGGAAACACTTGCTCGGGTTTTGGGGTTTTGACTCTTCCCCCTGTCAGAAAACATTCTCCTTGAATGTCCGAGTGGAATTCGCCCAAACAGGGGTACCACGGACATGATCTTCAATGCTCACCAACTACAAGAAAAATGGCAGGAACAAAATCAACCATTATATATGGCCTTCATAGACCTCGCCAAAGCCTTTGACTCTGTAAACCGCCAGGTCTTTTTGGTTGGTTCTGGCAAAAATCCGCTGCCCAGACAAATACATCCAGACAATGAGACTGCTGCATGACAATATGTCAGCCACAGTACTCAGTGGCAGTGGAGATGAAACTGAAGCCTTCAGGGTTGACACTGGAGTCAAGCAGGGCTGTGTCATCGCCCCCACCCTGTTCTCCATCTTCATTGCCGCTATCCCCCATCTCACGGTATAAACACCTGCTTCAAGGAGTCAGAATCATGTACAGAACCCATGGACAACTCCTGAACATCAACAGATTCGGGGATAAAAGCAAAACCACCACCATATCCATCTGCACAGAGCTTAACATAGAAAAGACCCAGATCCTCTATGAGCCAACACCCAACAGAAATACTCCTACCCTACCTCCAAACATCTCTGTCGACAACACCAGACTGGAAAATGTGGACCACTTCTCATATCTTGGCAGCCTCCTATCCTCCAAAGCTAACATTGATGATGAAATACACCATCGCCACAGCTTTGCCAGCGAGGCCTTCTCAAGACTAAGAAAAAGGGTCTTTTGAAAATAACGACCTAGAGGCCAGGACTAAAATTCTGGTTTACAAAGTGGTAGTGCTGCCCACCATACTGTACGGATCAGAAGTCACTAGAAGCAGTTGGGAAGACAGACGCACCAACATCAGTGTCCTGGAGGAGGCTAACATTCTCACCATCACTGCCACCATCGCCCAACACCAGCTCAGATGGACTGGTCATGTTATCCGCATGCCTGTCTCTCAACTTTCAAAGCAAGTCCTATACTCCCAGCTTCTGCAAGGACAATGTGTCCTGGGAGGTCAAACGAAACGGTATAAGGACAACATTAAAGCCAACATCAAAAAGTGCCACATAGACCTTAACATCTGGGAGGACACAGCAACCAATAGGGCGACCTGGAGAAAACTTGTCCGGGAAGGTGCTGCACTATATAACAGTGATCTCCGCCGTGCTGCAGAAGACAAGTGCAGACTCAGAAAAGATGTATATATCTATATATATCTATATATCTATATCTATATATATGTATATATCTATATCTATATATATGTATATATCTATGTATATATATATATATATATATGTATACATGTGTGTGTATATATATGGATATGTATGTGTGTGTATGTATGTATATACTGTATGTACAGAATATATGCATATATGTACTGTATGTATTATATATGCATATATATGTACTATGATGGTTTTGAATTGGTAAACCCTCTCCAAGTGTGGGCAGCCATAGAATAGAAAACTGTGAAAACTGTGGATAAAAGATAATATATGGGTAATAATAATAATATGTGTATATTATACTCTATGTGCCATACATACTATTGTTTTCTTCCTCTATACTATAACACTCACTTTTTCCTGTAATACTGTCATATTACCACATAATATATCACCTCGCTCCCCTAGGTTTTTTGGGTTGTTTGGCGTAACATAGGCATTTGCACCCCTCCAGAAAGAATTCGTTTCAAGTCATCCAAAGCCTAAAACGGAAAACAAAATGACACAATTTGCTGACAGAAACCAACTCTGCGAGGACACTCCATGGGTTTGTTTTGGGTGCCATTTTTTTTTTTGTTTCGTTTTTTTCCCCCTGCGTGGCGTTTACCAGTGTGGGGGCAGTTGTGGTGGGTGTGCGTGCAGGATTCAAATGGCATGAAAAGGCAATGGTCTAAAAGTCCCACGCTGCGCCCAGCCGTATCACAGGGCCCTATCGTTTACCCAATTCCCCTCCTCTGTCACCCACACCCCCTCCGTGTATACCTATTTAATCTCTCTTTTCCTCTTTTTTCTCCCTCCATTCCGCTCACAATACCCTCCATTCTTTCTCTCCCTTCGGCTTTCGGCTTTGTTTGCTTTTTTTCTCGCTACACTATATCCTCCACTGTGAGTAACTACCCCCCCTCCATTCAGTCATTGTGTTGCGGTGGAGGAGGAATTAGGCTTCCCATCACAAAGAGATCCAACAATCAGACCTGGATTCGTTTCATGCCAGCTGAAGCGGATCTCTGCCAACTGGACACATGGAGTCTGGCAATTAGCTCCCAGCTCCCCGCAGTGGTGCGGGAGGTAGAGCGGGTCGTCCAGTAATCAGAGGGTTAGATCCCCGGCTCCTCCTGGCAGCACGTCCAAGTGTCCTTGAGCAAGACACTGAACCCCTAACTGCTCTCGTTGAACAGGTGTGCACCTTGCACGGTTGCCGCCACCATTGATGTATGAATGTGTGTGTGAATGGGTGAATGTGAGGCATGCACTGTAAAGCACTTTGAGTACTTCGCTAGATTAGAAAAGTACTATATAGGATGTAGTCCATTTGCCATTTACTACATGATATACCGTACATATGTGGCAAGATGTCCTTCGAGGATCTCAGTAGCTAGTACCATTAGCATACTAACTAGCTCCCCAACTCTAAACTGCAAAATGCCAATTAAGGAAACGTAATTCCACGGTCAATTCCTGCCTCACAACTTACTGCAAACCATGACCATGTCTATTTTGTGTAGTAATGTAAAACAACTAAAACGATAGCTTCCTCCATTTTGGACTGCAACAGACTGGCCCTTCAGCGGTCAAAGCGGCCAAAGCAGTTTTGGTACGGGTCAATGCTGAAAGTTCAGGTGTCAAAGTTCACCAAAGCTGAACTCTACACAAAAAGCATCACAGCGATGGTACTTCTCAACCGATGGTAAACTTCACTAGTGGTGACACTTCGCCACCAGTGGAACTTCACTCCCGATGGTACCCCCTAACCCAGGAGTGTCAAACTCATTTTAACCGAGGGCCACATCAGCATAATGGTTGCCCTCAAAGGGCCACATGTAACTGTAAGACAGTATAAATGTAACTAAATGTAACCAAATGTAATGTAAAAAAATGTAACTACTCCTTAATGTTAAATAACTCTGAATTTATTACTTATTCAAATTACAAATATTACATATGCATTTGCATAGATGTAAAAAAAATATGTTTGCTAGTTGTTCTGTTATTATAAGATAAATCCTTTTAATTTGTCAGGTTAAGAAACCCACATTACTCCATCAATCAATGATCAAACTATCCAAGTGAATAAAGAAAAGTATCACCCAACACCAGTTATGACATTAACTTTGTTCAAA
>OMKR01109973.1:0-10007 GCA_900302355.1 Cyttopsis rosea | reverse complement strand
GGTACCGGTCCGTGGGTCGTTTGGTACCAGGGTCGCACAGAAAGAATGAATAAAAAAATAGTCTCATAAATGTTTTATTTTGAAAAGTGACCGGATATGTCAAGACGCTCATCTCGGTCACGTGATACATTACCCCAAAAATTAAGCCCACAAGCTAGCAAAACTGAGTAAAAACCAAACGGCTTTGGAGAGCTTCTTTGGAAAGGGGAAAAGGCCCAATGAGGAGACAGAAGAAGAAGAGCCTACAACTTCCAAGAAAAAGAAAGCTGCATTAAAAAGACAATATCAGGAGTCCTACTTAAAATACGGGTTTATCGCAACAGGTGATTCTCACGCGCCAAGCCCGCTCTGCAAAATATGTGGCGACAGTTCGAGTGGTTCGTCCCGACTACAAAAGACCCATGAACTGCGAAAGAAGGGATCCGCGACCCATTTGTGAACAAACCGGGTGAATAGAGCCTGTCTGTGCTAGAAGAAGATCAACTGCTGGAAATTGCAAATGACGGTGGACTTAAAAGTATGTTTCAACTCTGCTGGTGGATTAAAATCAAGGCAGAATATCCTGAGATCGCCAAAACAGCACTGAAAACCCTGCTTCCATTTCCAACATCCTATCTTTGTGAAGCTGGGGTAGACTGGACATAAGGAACACACTTCGGGTGTCATTGTCTCCCATTACCCCTAGATTGGACCGGCTCGTTGCAGAGAAACAAGCTCAGGGCTCCCACTAATTAAGCGTAATGGTGAGTTGTATTTTTTATGCACTTTATATTTGTTTTTACGCCGGTCGTATCATTTTATTTCGTCATATTTATCCCCCACACCTTGAAGGCCGGTCCGTGAAAATATTGTCTTACATGAAACGCAAGTGGCGCAAAAAAGGTTGGGGAGCGCTGCTATAGACTACTATAGTCACATGACAGAAAAGCTATAAAAGAATTTTTTAATTGTGTCATGTAATTTGTAGACGGACCCTAATACGCCATTGTAACAGTGACGACTCTCAGTGTTGCTGCTGCTCTCCGTGAAGCTGCACCTCATTCCGGGGACACGATCAGCCGCTCTCCCCTGTGAGGTCCAGATCAATGTCTGAAGAATATCTGGATATATCAAACCAACTTTACCATGGTCTTCTTCACTGGCGCCGTACGGACATGCCGGAAAATTGGCGAAAATTAGTGCAGAGAGAAAAAACGAGAGCTGCCGGAGAATTACACAGAGCTGAGCTTTGCGTGTGTTACCCCAAAGGGAGATTACCCGCGGCCATATTTGTCTTTCTCTCGGGAGGGAGGAAAGTAAAAAAAGCAGCCCCGCTGGGAACCATCAAGCAGTGGGACATCTGAGATGCTCGTCAGACAGATGTCGAGAGCTGGAGGCGGCACAAAATCTGACAGAGGCTGCCACCTTGTAATTCTCTATGCAGGGAAAACCCTGAACAAGGCTGATTGGTGAAATGCAAGCCACACGAGAATCGTCAAGCAAAGAAATCGGTACCGGTACCAGCTGTTTTCAGTAGTACTGGCTTCCCCTCGTTGGATTTGTTTTCTAAACAAAAACGGCTTGTGCTGAAATGCCGTATGAAACCTAACAGTTGCCATGTCTGTTCGGTGACACATCTCCACAGTTCCTAGGTGTGAGGGGGAAAGCAAAAGCAAATCTTTTAGGGACTGCTAAGGTTTCCGTTTCAGAAGTTTCCCGGCCTAATTGTCTTCCTTTTTTGTTGTTGTTCTTTTAGTGCTCAAACTGTCTCCTATTTGAAAGACCTTGAACTTCTGCCTTATCTTTTTCTCTGCATTTCTACACCCTCCCTCTTGTCTCCCAACAGACTACTCCATGTACGCAATGGCAATTGCAAGTACCACCTCGGGGAGGAGACCTTCAAGCTGGCCCAGTCCTACATGGACAAACTAGCCAAACAGGGCCACCAGGCCAACAAGGCCGCTCTGTATGGCGAGCTTTGTGCCTTGCTCTTCGCCAAAAGCCACTACGACGAGGTCCGTCCCACCACTATTTACTCAGGTTTTGCTCTGATTGCGATGGTTTCTCCAAAGTGGTTGACGTTTTCTCATGTTTGTTTGATAAATATTTGACTAGAAACAAATTTTCAAAATAGTAGCACTACATAGATGCTGATATTGTACATCTCATCTGATGCTCCTAAGAACACTAATTTATATCATTGTGATAATATAATATTTAATAATAAATAAATATTTAAGTAATGTAATGGCATATCCACAAGTGGTTACTTGTGCTTGAAAAATTGCTCAATAATATTCCTCAAATCCTTCCAAATTATGTGAATGTCTTCATGGAAGGAATGGAACAAACTTTGTCCAGCATCCAATATACCACTTTCTTTTCTCCTCCTCTAGGCATATAGATGGTGTATAGAAGCAATGAAGGAGATTACACCAGGGCTGCCTGTCAAAGTGGTTGTTGACGTCCTCCGACAAGCCTCCAAGGTAACTCGTTCGCTACTAGACTATGTTGTTTTCTGCTAAATGCATTCACAAGGCAACATTGACGTATGGAATATTTTATCATCGTTGTATATGCACAGTGAGGAACGACAAATTTTTGTTATACAATCTCTGCCGTGGAAGTGTAATTCCAGCTATTTGTCCACCGCAGGCTTGCGTGGTGAAGCGAGAGTTCCGCAAAGCAGAACAGCTGATCAAGCATGCCGTGTTTCTCGCAAGGTACCGCGTTGTGTGTGTCCTCAATGGGACTTTTCCACTACTCTGCGGCGGGAACTCGGTCTGATCTCTAATTGCATTTGTTTTGTTTCCGCAGAGAACACTTTGGACACAAGCATCCCAAATACTCTGACACACTTCTAGATTATGGATTTTACTTACTAAACGTAGACAACATATGCCAATCGGTTGCCATTTACCAGGTGGGTCTGACGGTAGTGCAACTGTCTTAATCAGGCATTTCCGAGTTCAACGGTTTGTTCTGACATGTCTCCTCTCCTGCGGTTCAGACGGCACTGGACATTCGACAGTCCGTGTTCGGGGGAAAGAACATCCACGTGGCCACAGCGCACGAAGACCTGGCCTATTCTTCTTATGTGCACCAGTACAGCTCCGGGAAGTTTGACAACGCTCTGTAAGTATCGTCGGCCTTGGGGATGTCCTCAGCTCCTCCGTCGGTTAAATCGAATTAGAGATGGGCACCCTCATGGACAAGGCACGAGTCTGTGTCAAATCGCTTCTGAACTTTTTGGCCTTGTGGAAGGAAATGAAGGCAAATACACAAAATGTTGTCATTTATATTTTGCACTGGGAACATACAAACGGATTTAGATTTGGCAACCCACGGGCCATGTTGTTATCATGCTTGGAGACATACCACACACTACATGCCGGTGAATGAAAGCCCTACCCTATTTAAGGTTTCAACCATGTTTCATTATACGTTAATAAATTATAAAGCCAGTTTAACCTCTTATTCAACTTGCGTAGCCCTATTAAATATTCTGGAAATATTCCTTATTTTACTTTATACATTTCCAAAAATTACTGCAGAGGTAGTTATCAAAAAATGTCCACTGATGCACAACATGGCTTTAAATACAGCACTTTGTTCCTACACAATTCAGAGACTTCAGTGAGAGAATGATGCAATTGTTATTGTATTCGAAGCGTGATTTTACGGAATCAACAACCCCCTAAAATGGTTTGCATAAACGTTCTGCGTGGATGGACGGGCAGCTAATTGGACCACTGGCTTAGCCATGTGACAGGCTGATTCATAAGCACTCCTCCTTGGACCCTGAGTCACAGGACACCACATGTATTGTTTCAAGGACGTTTCTTAAAGGGAAGCCTCGTTAATTACTTGGGATTGTTAAAGAAAAAAATTAATTTGAGCTCAATCTGTGCTCTGTGTTGGTCCCAGCAGATTTCATGCGGAACGTGCCATAGACATCATAACTCACATTCTCCCAGAGGACCATCTGTTGCTCGCCTCTTCAAAGAGGGTCAAAGGTAAGCGCAACTCACACAAACTGTATAAGAGTAGGACGGGTCCTCTGATTCTCGTTTGGCATCATGGCATTTGTTTTAGGGACAGAGGGTGCTCAACGATTCTTTGATTTTTGTGATTTGGGCTGTGAAGTTATATTCTTATCAAATTCTGCATATCTGCCTCATGTAACATTTTTTACATACTTTTATTTGTGTTGTTTGCCAATTGGGTCTACATTATATTGACACACAGAGCTTAAAATGGGGAAAAATACCCCCCAACCGATGAGTGGAGAATATTGTCTAACCGTGTTCTGTGGCTATCAAATGGGATCATTGTTGCTAACTATCCACTTTCTTCTGAAAATGAATTATTGTGGCTATTTTGGCCACTTGGAATTAATCATATTCCTGTATTAATATTTATTATTAATATTTAGTATTAGTATTAATATTTCACACGTTGAGGGATTGGATTGAAAGGCTGCCAAGGCTCCCCTTTCTAAATCACTTCCTGTCCCACTGCTCCCGATTCAGCCCTGATCCTGGAGGAAATCGCCATAGACTGCCACAACAAGGAGACAGAGGAGCGTTTACTGCAGGAGGCGCACGACCTGCACCTTTCCTCACTGCAGCTGGCCAAAAAGGCCTTTGGAGAGTTCAACGTTCAGACAGCCAAGCACTATGGCAATCTGGGGCGCCTCTACCAGTCCATGAGGAAGTTCAAGGTTTGTACAGTTGTGTGCATGTGTGCGTATATGTGTGTTTTGTACTGGAGTACCGTGAAAAGTCCTTGAAAAAAAATCGTAATGTAAAAACATTTTTCCACAATCGATTTTATGACATAGATTATGCCAGGGAAGTGTGTGTGTGTGTGTGTGTGTGTGTGTGTGTGTGTGTGTGTGTGTGTGTGTGTGTGTGTGACACACACACACAGAGCTCAAAAACATTAAGGGAACACTTAATCGTCACAGTATAACACCAAGTCAGTTCTTCAGGGATATCAATCTGACCATTTAGGAAGCACAGGTGATTGTGAATCAATTTCACCTGCTTTGGTGCAAATGAAATTGACAAGAGGTGCAATGGAGAGGCAAAAGCAAGACAACCTCCAAAAAAGGAATGGATTTGCATATGGTGGTCACAGACAATTGCTCTCTCCTTATCCTTCCTGACTGATTCTTCTCTAGTTTTGTGTTCTGCTAGTGTCCTTGTCACTACTGGTAGCATGAGATGGTACCTGCAGCCCAATCAGGTTGCACAGGTAGTCCAGCTCCTCCAGGATGGCACATCCATACGTGCGGTCGCAAGAAGGTTTGCTGTGTCTCCCAGCACAGTCTCAAGAGCATGGACGAGATACCAGGAGACTGGCCGTTCCACGAGGAGAGCCGGACAGGGTCGTAGAATGGCATCAACCCAGCAGCAGGACCGGTATCTGCTCCTTTGTGCGAGGAGGAACAGGAGGAGCACTGCCAGAGCCCTACAAAATGACCTCCAGCAGGCTACTGGTGTGCATGTTTCTGACCAAACTGTCAGAAACAGACTCCATGAGGGTGGCATGAGGGCCCGATGTCCTCTAGTGGGACTTATGCTCACAGCCCAGCACCGTGCAGCTGGATTGGCATTCGCCAGAGAACACCAGAATTGCCAGGTCCACCATTGGCGCCCCGTTCTCTTCACATATGAGAGCAGGTTCACACTGAGCACATGTGACAGGCATGAAAGAGTCTGGAGACGTCGTGGTGAACGTTATGCTGCCTCTAACATTATCCAACATGACCGGTTTGGCGGTGGGTCAGTGATGGTGTGGGGAGGCATGTCCTTGGAGGGTTGCACAGACCTCCATGTCATAGCCCTGACCTCTGTTAGGTACTGGGATGAAATCCTCAGAGCGATTGTCAGACCTTACGCTGGTGCAGTGGGCCCTGGGTTCCTCCTGGTGCAGGACAATGCCCGGTCTCATGTGGCCAGAATGTGTAGGCAGTTCCTGGATGACGAAGGCATCAATGCCATTGACTGGCCCTCTCATTCGCCTGACCTAAGTCCAATTGAGCACCTATGGAACATTATGTATCTGTGCATCCGATGCCACCAAGTACCGCCACAGACTGTCCAGGAGCTCACTGATGCCCTGATCCAGGTCTGGGAGAAGATCCCCCAGGACACCATCCGCCGACTCATCAGGAGCATGCCCAGACGTTGTCGGGAGTGCATACAGGCAGGCGGGGGCCATACACACTACTGAGTCACATTATGAGTTGCCGTGATAAAATTCACGCAAGTTGGATCAGCCTGTGATGTCATTTTGTTCTCAACAAATTATACAATGTACATCAGTAAATATTTTTAACTTGAATAATTCGTTCATCAAGATCTGATGTGTGTCCCCTTCTCCAAACAAAAACAAAAAGGTAAAATATAGCTGCAGGCAGCAATGCATGGGGTCCATGTTAGTCGCAGCAATTGCACCAATGGCAGTAATGGAACTAATTGAAGACAGTTAAATTAAACATGGTTATTAATGCGCCTCAGACTCATAACCTGCGCATATATACCAAATTGGATGATTATGTCACAAAGCACTCTGCTCCCCTACTTCCGGTCCCTCCGCTCTACTACATCTGGTGCCGCCGCTCCGCTACTTCGGGTTCCTTCTGTTCATTCAGAAAAACGTCGCGTTTTTTTACGAACTCCTCCTAGGAATATTGTTAATAGTATTATTTTAAGTTCAGTTGCCCTGTATGAAATCTGTGCTTTCCATAAGTGCCGGCTGCCGCCCAAATAGCCGGCTGCCGCCCAAATAGCCGCCTGCTCATTTAACTCCAGCCGGCTACTTTTTAATATTAATTTCAGCCGGCTACTTTTTTATATTAAATTTGAATTCTAATAAAATCTAATAAAAGTTTTGATTAACAAGTTGCGATTTGCTGTGCGTGTACATTTACGACCACTAGCCTCCACTTCAAAACAATGCGAGCATGATGATAGCGTGCGGTGTACCTATCTATCTGTGACAGTCCCACCCCCACACATGTGTGTGTGTGTGCGCGTGCTCAGCTGAAAGGTTGTATCCTGCTGAGTAAAGAGCAGAAAGTCGTCTTCACTGTTTGACAAATATTTGCAAAATAATTTATGACAAAACACATTAGGAGCCAGGCGCCATATTATTATTCTTTTCAACAGGTTAATATAGATCTCTGAGGTCCCCACAACATGTCTTGGAAGTGTTTTGCTGAAAATAACACACTCTCGGTGTGCGTGTGCCATGCCCACCCTGGAACTGTTTCTCCCACTTCTGTATGAAGAATGTGTCACACGTGATGTAGGGTGTGACAGCAAACTTGAACAGTGTGTTTTACGCCTTTTTTCTTTCGACCAAGTCAGAGCAATTAAAAAAAAGAACTGACTGGGTTGTCTTATTTCACAGTTTGTGTGTTAGTCGGCCCATCAGAGACCCAAATGAATGTGCACAAGCACTGAAAAAGTGAGTTTTGTATAATATGTCCCCTTTAAGAATTGCATTGATTGCACAGACGGGACATCCTCATTAGACAGGCTACTCAGGAAGCGATGCTGCATTCAGGGGCTCGGAAAAATGTTGGCTACCACAAGTACAGGTGCAGCTCAAAAAATTTGAATATCATGGAAAGGTTCAGTATTTTTTGTCAGTCATTTCAGATAGTGAAAATTGTATATATTCTAGACTCATTACATATAAACCAGAGTATTTTGAGCATTTCTTTATTTTAATTTTGATCGTTACGGCTCACAGCTCATGAAAACCCAAAATCCAGTATCTCAAAATATTAGAATATTCCAAAAGATCAATTTAAAAGAAAAAGGATTTATAATTCATATATTACATATTACATACATATTTCGAACATATTACATACATATATCGAACCTCTGAAAAGTATGTTCTTTTAAGCACTCAATACTTGGGACTTGGTCGATCAGCCTATGGCACTGCTGAGGGGTTATGGAAGCCCAGGTTGCTTTGATAGCGGCCTTCAGCTCGTCTTTATTGTTGGTGTTCAATATATCCAGCACCTGTATATTTCAGACCTGTGGGAAACAGTGGGGGTGTATGGTGACTTCGTGTAGCTCTCTTTTTTCACCATACATGTGTTTGCATCCCTGTTATTTACATTGCGCTTTTTACAGCAGAGCCATCTCTAAGACGCATTGCAATTTGCAAACACACACAACAGGCAATGTTGTCAAAGTTAACAGGCCTATGTCATATGAGGAAAATGTAGGCTATACCTCAGCCTACACGCTTTTTTATTTTTTGCCATTGATCAATTATGCAAACTAATGTCAGATGCCCCCAATTATGTTTTAAAAATAAAACTTTAAAAATACATTAACCATAATTGTGGCATGTCTTGATAAACCTTACAGCGAAGGTATCAATAAATAAATAATAAATAAGGTCTAATGATTCTTAATTACAAAAGTTCTGATCACTCAGGAATAGGCATGGTTCTAAATATTAATGGCTATTTACAGATTGTTTCACTACATGTTTACAATCTGGTAGGCAAACTCATTAAAATATGGAATAATTAAGATCAGTGTATATTATGGAATAGTGGGATTAAAAGACGAAATTTGGTGGCCAAATTTGGGCTTTTACAGCAAAAATATTTCTCCCAGGGTGGGGAGAATTAAAATTATTGTGCAAATACTACACCTACCATCATAGGTAAGAAATAATTTTCTACTCCTCCCACAAAATCGACACCCATTTCCACGAATCGGATATGCTTTTGTGCATATGCAAGATCGGTTCTGTGGCTGAGGTGTTTCTGCTGGATTTTCTGTGTTTCCATCTTTGAACGTGTTTGTGTTCCCCTCCAGGAGGCAGAGGAGATGCACATCAAGGCCATCCAGATCAAGGAGCAGCTCTTGGGCCAGGAGGACTATGAGGTGGCTCTGTCTGTGGGGCACCTGGCCTCTCTCTACAACTACGACATGAACCAGTACGAGGATGCACAGAGGCTCTATCTGCGCTCCATCGCTATTGGTAGGGCACAGCCACACTTGTCTCCGGCAGTTATTGTGAGATAATGTTAGGAATCGGCACCGGGAAAACAAAATGATCATGATTGACAAGTGAATCAATGTTTCCTGATACTACCCCGCTATTATCTATCTAGTGAGCTCAAACCAAGCTAATGCCCGCACTAGCAAGGATCAATAAATCAGTCAATAAATATGTATATGTACACGTATATTTCTATTTTGTTCAGTAGAGCTGTCAAAGTTAAACCATAAAATTAATGCAATCTAAAAAAGGATTTTTAACTCTATGATCTCCCTAAGCACCTGTCCTCTCTTTTGCACCTTAAAACAGATGGTTTTAAGACAACTGGTTTATATACAGTGGTGTGAAAAAGTGTTTGCCCCCTTCCTGATTTCTTATTTTTTTGCATGTTTGTCACACTTAAATGTTTCAGATCATCAAACAAATTTAAATATTAGTCAAAGACAACACAAGTAAACACAAAATGCAGTTTTTAAATGAAGGTTTTTATTATTAAGGGAGAAAAAAAATCCAAACCTACATGGCCCTGTGTGAAAAAGTGTTTGCCCCCCCTGTTAAAACATAACTTAACTGTGGTTTATCACACCTGAGTTCAATTTCTCTAGCCACACCCAGGCCTGATTACTGCCACACCTGTTTTCAATCAAGAGATCACTTAAATAGGACCTGCCTGACAAAGTGAAAGATCCTCAAAAGCTGGACATCATGCCGAGATCCAAAAAAATTCAGGAACAAATGAGAAATTGGCGGCACGGTGGCTCAGTGGTTAACACTGCTGCCTCACAGCAAGAAGGTCCTGGGTTCGATTCCCGCCTGGGGCACTGTTGGCACCGTGCTCCGGTGGGTTATCTCCCGATCAGGGGCCTTTCTGTGTGGAGTTTGCACGTTCTCCCGTGTTCGCATTGGGTCTCCTCCAACATAAGGACCCTGACTAAAAACGTGCAGAACACTTCCTGTCCTGTCCCTGACCATGGCATGGA
>OMKR01109971.1:0-20719 GCA_900302355.1 Cyttopsis rosea | reverse complement strand
ATGGCCTGGTTCAGCCACAACATCAACCCCCAGAACAGCCCCCAGAGCCTGGCCCTCGTCCCCTCGCCCCCCACCACAGAGACCGAGTCCTCCCCTGATGCCGCCTCCGAGGCGGGACCTGAGGAGCCTGCAGCCCCGGTCGCCCCGGCCTCTGCCTGGCAGCCCCCGGAGGGTGAGCCAGAGGCGAGAGCTTGTCTTGGTGCTGGAAGCGTGGAGGGCCCGGAGGCCTTACGGCCCAACACGCTGGAGCTGGAGCTGGAGCTGGAGGACAGGAACGCCGGCGAGGGCGGCGGGGACACGGCGTGTGTGGCCGACCTGTCGCTGGACGATGCGGACACACACCCGCGCTCGCACGAGCCCCATGGAGGCGGCTCCGCCTCCCACACTGCCACAGCCGGAGAGACGGACTTGGACCACGCCATCCTTTTAGAGGAGGGCCAATCACCCGAGGAGTGGGAGGAGCAAGTACACTTAGTGTGATGCTAGAAGGACGAGACGGAGAAAGAGGAGGGAAACAAGATGATGAGTCAAGTGGAAAGAACGAGATGAAAATAGTTGGATGAGTAGATGGAGCAACGGGGAAGGGAAAGAATTAGAATGGTTGAAAAATCCTGCAAGTGACGCTAATAGAACGGGAAGCGGAAGTAAGAGTATAAGAGGGAATAGTGATGCCTCAATGAAAAACCTAGTTCTCTGACTAGAGTGTTTACTGTTTGTATTATACAGTATGTAAAGATAAAAGCCAATGGCGTTTGTCAGGTATAGATGATGTCAAAGGATTGTTGAAAAAAAAAAAAGGATTGCTGTAAAAGGAATCAAGCTATTCTGACATCAGATTCAAACGAGTGTTTAGATTTAAGGGTGCATCTATGAAAAACTACTGATATCATGCTGTCATATTGCTGTCGTTCTTTTCTTATTTTTTCTTTCAACGCTATTTACTCCACGGCCTTGTTTGTTCTTAGTTGATCTTCTGGGTTTTTAAGTGACTAGTACACCCTTTTCCTACACCGACCCATCCGTGTCTGTGGTGGCTCAGACAGGAAAGGTGTTTGGGCTGCAACACTGGAGCTGATAGTGCGTACGACACAATCATAGAGACATTTAACATTTTGGGATCTTCATGCACACTGTACCTGTGGCAGAGAGCCATGTCAATGTGCAGATCAGACCTTATTGTGGTGTGTGCAGAAAGAACACTCCCAGCTTGAGTCAAGACTCCAGTCATTTCAGACCAGACGGTTTCCAGGGTTGTTTCTTTTTATAGCCCTTATTAAAAACATGAACAGCATGGTTGAAGTGTAAATGGACTTAAAGGTGCAGTGTGTAGAATTTAGCGACATCTAGCAGTGAAGTTGCAGATTGCAACCAACGCTTGTAGGAGAATCTACAGTGGCCACGAAAAACGCGAAAGTCCCTCTCTAGAGTGTTTGGTTTGTCTGTTCTGGGCTACTGTAGAAACATGGCCGTGCAACATGGCGGCCGCCGTGCTCCTTATGTAGATATAAACAGCTCATTCTAAGGTAACGAAAACACAACAATTCTTATTTTCATGGGATACACTAATTAAAACAAATTTATGAAAATTATATTCCATTTCTGCCAAGTCCGTTCCGCTGCAAGTCTGTTCCGCCGTCCAAGCCCTGGGCACTGCACTGCGGCTGCTCCTAGGGGTGTTATAGGATGGGTCAGATGCATCGGACAAATTTCATTCTCGATGTATGCTGAGAAATGACAATAAAGAATCTAATCTAATCTAATCTAGATGCCACTAAATTCTACACACTGCACCTTTAAAAAAAAAAAAAAAAAGAAAAAAGAAAAAAAAAAGGCAGAAACTTGAAATTTTCAATGTTAAAAACTTTGAAACATATGTTATCAGGCTGTATGGGGCAAAATATGTGGCAATATTAATTAATAATTGGCATTGATTCAACCCATATCTATTTCACTACTGATGGCCAGTACAGTGTGCTAGTGATGTAATGGACGCTATCAATGGGCGAGGGTTATGGTTTTTGGTGTAATTATAATTTGGATATTAACTTTCTTGAAAGTGAGAGATGACTTCCTTTAGTCTGTGTGCCTTTTTGTTTTAATCATATTTATGTTAATATAATTTATGTATATTTATTAGCTGCATTACCTTTTTTATACAGAACTCTTAAAAGTCTAGAATTCCTACTTAAAGACAACTGACCAAACACCCCTTTGGTGTGACTGTTGCCATACACACAAAGTTCGGGTGCACATGAATAACCAGATTTCCCTTTCTTCCTGTGAAGTCCAGAGGGAGTCCAGAGGTGAGCGCCGCAAAGCAACATCCCCGTGTCAGCCAGCCTTTACAGCCCAAACCATTCTGCACTTAGTGGAATCCACAATGTCAGACAAACTTGGAGGATAAAGCTTCTTTAGCGCTTGATCCTCCTGCTGTGGTTATTACCTTCGGTCTCCCAGAAGCATTTAAGGATCTTGCTTTGTGAGGCGGTCTCTGGGTTCCTTGGTTTTCATACTGCCTATATCTCACTGTACTGCTCAATCGTGCTGTTTACAAACGGTGGAATTTAAACACTGCCTTTGGTCGTGATACACTTGGGTGCTTTGAGAACCGGAGGGGTAGTCGCATTGGCTTGTAGTTTGACTTTTGTTTGCCAAACGGATGAGAAATAAAGTGTTATACGTGATATACTACCCGGTAATAAATTCTGCTTTGAACTTTCCCTCTAATTTATGGAAGTAGATAATCAAGTGTAGTATCGTACGCGATTAAATACGCCTCTACGTATTTTATAGTGTGTGGGTTCGGGAATTTACACAATCAGAAATACACAGCTATTTGCTATTGCATTTTAGCCTTATTTAGAGTGCAGTGATTTGGAAGTTTGAAGTGTACCTGGATATAATGAACGTATGACAGTATCTTACAATTTCCAGACGTGTCGTCTTGATCATCATTTGACAGAGATGTGGATGAAGTATCTTTATTCCTCCTGGATGGAACAGACCATTCTATAGGCGCTCTATCTGGGTCATAATTCTGAATTGTTTCATAGATCTCTGTATTATTTCTCACAGCCATTCTTTAACATGAATTCACCTCATTCAGATCTGCCATAGAGCAAAGATATGCACGGCTTTTACTTTGAGGTTTGTTTCTTTGATTTTGTTTTATCTTGGCACAATATTTTGTAATGCCAAGCGATCGGGCCTCTGCTATTTTTTCAACTAATAACTGTACATTTCAAAAGAGTTATTTGCACTTCCACGAGTTGTACTTGATACATTCCCAATCAATCCATGAGAAAGGAGCCAATGATTGTATTGTGCCCAATACTGTAAAAGAAAGCGTCAGTGCAAAGTTTACTCTCAATAAAGAGTTGATAAGGTTTGTCGTGTGGTATGACCAACTTCTCTTGAAAATGACCTTTCTTGGTCATATTGACCAGTGTGTCATATTTCACATAATCATGAAACATTTGTGAAAAATAGTTTTCACTCCGCTTGCTTTTACTAGAGAGAATGTGAAGTTTGACGGTTGCGATGGGTTGCTATGGACTCCGGTCGACATTTTTGGAGGATCACTTCCATTCAGTTGCATCGTGAAATATCAAAAATACACAAAATGTACAAAAATGGCGAAAGGAAGGGAAAAACAGAAGGGTGGAGGTTTCACACAAGATGGTTGCAAGATTTTCTGTGGCAGTTTTCCACCCGACAAGACTGCCAAGCCGTCTTTTAACTCAAAGATTCGCAGAACGACATTCACAGTCAATGCGAGCGATCCTCCCAATATGGCGGCTTGCTCCAGCAATGTGACGTCAGCTTCACATTCTCTATGCCCAACACAGACAGTTTTCATGTGTTATCTAAACCGTAAATCCTGCATTTCCCCATAAAGTGTTCTTCTCTTAAATATTAACTTAAATTCGTATTGGACTTTTATCCGTATTTTATTTGAATCAGTAGTGGTCAAATCAAAGGTTGAATGAATGAAATCGGTGACATGTCGTGCTGTCGTCCCACCGCTCGGGGCGCTGTATCTCATTTAACTTGTCAACATTGGGTCGAACGGGTGATGACGTATTATCTGTGCGACACTAACGTACCTCATACGCCAGCGGCCTGAAGCTGCAAATTTTTTCTCTTTAGGTGGAGGATTTCCCCCTACAATCCGTCACCACCATGAAACTAGTCAGGTAGGTTGTTTTAAAAAGTCACGTTTTATCGATGGGTGTCGCCAGAGATGATAAAACACCACGGATGCCGCTGGATGGACGTGGATTATTATTTGAAAGGCGGAAGGCGGGAGGCGGTATTGGTGAATGAATGGCGACTGCACAGTGCTCTCTACCGAGTGGACTTCGGCAATAAAATGGCGCAAAAATATATCTAATAACGTGTTCGTGCTCGTTACGCGTGCGTGTCTCCATTGGTGTGCGCGGTGTGGCGGCAAGCCGTTTGAGACGCAACGTAGCGCGGCTGCTTTTGTTCGGCGAGCTTATTGACGTGCGGCTCGGTGGGTAGTGACGCTGTCGGGCCTTGTGTACGAAACCCACGCACACCTGAGCATTTCTCACCATTTTATGTGTTTTTTTTAATTTGCTGTTATTCAACTGCAATAATCAATCGACTGGACTAATCTACGATGTGCCCATAGTGTGTGTGTAGCCCTCCTTGTTTTGGTAGCAGCAGCAGTAGTAGTAGTAGTAGCTAAGGGCTAACGGCTAGCTCTCCATAAGGGTTCACACTGTGGTTCCATCACAACATAAACCCCCCTGTTCTTGTGATCTACAGGTTTTTGATGAAGCTCAGCCACGAGACGGTCACCATTGAGCTGAAGAATGGCACCCAGGTCCACGGCACCATCACAGGTTATGATAACCCCGCACCCTTTCACAGGGAATCGTTTCACGCTCGTATTTAGCCATGCAGTGTTCTGGAACACCCCCGTGCTTTATATATGGGGAAGGGCGCACTCACCATCTTCTCGATTCTGTGTGTTGGCCTCTCAGGTGTGGACGTGAGCATGAACACCCATCTCAAGGCGGTGAAAATGACCCTGAAGAACCGTGAGCCCACGCAGCTGGAGTCGCTCAGCATCCGTGGAAACAACATCCGCTACTTCATCCTGCCCGACAGCCTGCCGCTAGACACCCTGCTCGTCGACATCGAGCCAAAGGTCAAGTCCAAGAAGAGGGAAGCGGGTAAGAGATGTTGGAAGGCGGCATTACTTGGCTCCAACATTGGTTTAGTATCGAGGAGAATGCGATTCTACTGTAGGAAAAGTCTCACACTTCTATATGGTTGGGTTAGAAAGCAAAACTCAAGGTTTTTATCGGGTCCTTTAAGAAATTTAAGTACTCAAATACCTTACAAACGGCCCCTTTTGTGCTGAAGAGCTTGAAAAAGACTTGATAGTTGAAAACCTGTAATATTCCCCTTGGTTTAGTTAAATCGTAATGTAATAAATCTTTTCCTGAGTTGCTTTTGCGAGATTATGCTAGGGAAATGTAAATTTAGCCCAGCGTGGTTGGCAATATACACTTCTGGTACATGACTATATATGAATATTAAATAAGACAATGAGACTAAGATTATATTTTCCCTGAAAATGAAAAAATTGTGCTCAAAGTATTTTAAAGTCCTTGTATTTTATTTTGTAATGCTAGAATGAACCCTGAAAACTACACGTCTCGTGCCATTTTGAAGGTCCGCTAGCTTACCCCAAATCCCACATCACAGTAGTTTAATATTATAATTGAAGGTGTGCTCTAAATTGAGAAGATGGTTTGGTACTGGCTTAAAACGGTTGAGTAGTTTTGCCGTGACTATCATGGAAGGATGATCTCAGATGCAGAAGTGTAGTAGATGTGTTGGATCCTACAGAATCCTATACTTCATGTGTAGCCGCAGCCAGGCACGCTGCAAAACGAGTCTTTCCCACACGAGGAAGGAGTCTTCAAAGGGCGATGTCGAACACAAGCTCAATACTGTGGTTGGATGCACAGCTTCTAAAGTTCTCACAGTTTGGAAACTGTTGACTTGTCTTGAGCTTTGTACTAGTTTAATGGACGATTACATCCGGGCGTGGAGTTTGTGTGGGTTTACTCTCACCTCCACATGCAGGTTCTGCTCTTTGCTCGTGTGTGTGACCCTCTGATTGACTGATGTCCGATTCAGGGTGTTTCACTGTCTTACATTTGGTAATGTTTCGCAGCTGAAACAGATCTGTGACGTAAAGAACATTAATTCAAGCCTAAACATAATTCAAGACTAGTTGGCTGTAATTAACATTGAACATCTATTGGTCTGATTCTGGCATAAGATTGACTAAATGCTTAACTGTAAAGTAGCTTTCAGTTTCCAGTTGAGGTCATTTTAACGGCACTGGTGGTCAGTGTTGATGGTGTATTGTGAAACGGTGCATAACAGCACATGATAGGCGTCTGCAGATCAATGAGCTCTAGCAGATCAACCACTGCTGTTTTATGTAAAACATATCAATAAGTCTGCTCCTAATTTAATTTGGCTTTCAATACACCAGATTGCGGGAAACGCATCAGAACTAGTAGCCTTCCTGAGCTGGGAGATGGCTAAATCATTTTCTTGCCTGTTATTGCTGTTAATATTGGCTAAATGGACATTCATTAAGGCGGTGGCTCCCAAACTTTTTGTGCTGGGCCCCCGTTTTGTAGATAAAAATATTTTCAAGCCACCCCCCACCGCCTACATGCACCCACATAAACACACTCGCACGTCCTTTGCAACTCCTATAGAATTTATTTTAAACATTGTAATTAATACAGAACTGCAACTTCAGTGTGTGACATCTTACTGAAAATAAACAATAAGGAAGAAGTCACTTTTAGAGTGGAAGCATTAAGTGTCACTGCAGCATACATCTTAGAAATTTCTACTGTAACAGTAACAGCATTCATTGCTTTTAACAGATTTTCTCTCAATTGCCTCTGCACAAAAATAGCAAGTTTACCAACTCCCTGGGATTAAACAAAAACCTGAACTTTTTGGGCTTGCTTTGTGCTGCAGATCTTCTCAAATATGGGATGCAGCTGTGAGACTGCTAGCTCATTTTCAATGTCCAGCTTTGATCTGTATTTTGTCTTGATTGAGGTAACTGCAGAATACTCTTATCTCACACAGGTAGGGCTCGTGTTTGTGTGCGGGGCAGGAGTGGTTTTCTCGCGGGTGCTGTTCTCTGCACGTGCGGGTCTCAGACTAATTAACGCCATAGAAGACACGGCATCATTTGGACTTGTTTATATTTAGCCTCGCCGCACCCCCGTTTTAACTCCGGGCGCGTCCCCCAGTTTGGGAACCACTGCAAGTTTGTATAGCAAAGCACAAAAACGATTGTGGCTATATTCAATGTTGTTGCAGCATCAACCAACAACCCTGGCTCCAGATTAACTTGAAGTCTTGACGTCTCCCTTCAACTTGGTTTGTCTTTGCCTTCGAGCGGAGCTTTTTAGGCTTTGTAGTGGAAGGGTCTTGTTTGCTGGTCCACTAACCCCTGAACATTCCACTAGTATTGTGCAAATTAAACTGAACTTCTCAGTGAGTTTCTTACACCCTCTGTTTGCTGCACCTGTTTTAACAAGCTGACTATTTGTTTTGTGCCTGCCAGTGGCCGGTCGGGGCCGAGGAAGAGGACGTGGACGTGGCAGAGGAAGGGGAAGAGGCCGGGGCGGCCCCAGGAGATGATCACCATGGCCATGCAGTCGTTGGCCATTGCTCCACTGGTTGTACAGGACTTGTTTTGTTTTTCTTAATTCAAGGACATGAATTCCATGTGTTTTTTTTCTTATTTTGTACATTAAAATGTTCCACATGAACAAAAATGCTGTCTTTTATTGTATTTTTTTAAATATATGGCTTCAATAAGGGCACATTCGCACACTGTTGACAGATCATCGCATATAGAACTACAACTTATTCATTTTTGGATGCAATTGGGCATCTAATGCCAACACATTGACATGTTTGTAAAATCTACTCAAAGAGGAGCTACCATACAGTCCTACCAAATCAGCGTTCTCTGCAAAACTTTGTTGCTTGGATATGGCTATGGATATTATTTTTAACTGAGCTGAAAGAAGCGGTTTTGCAAATGGATACATTTTCACCTCATCTTATTTCATAGTTCATAAGAGCTGTGGGCTTATTAATAACAATGTGTGTTGTGGGTTGTACACATTCAACATGGCTGCCGAGATCATTCAAGTGTTCTCGCTACTCTTTACTTTATTTGCTCATTTAGAGTTAAATATAGCTTTATATAATACACGTGGTAAGCACAAGACAGCCTTATGATGTGGTAGTACCACAGATGCCTTCACTTTATATATACAAACTTGATTTTAAGGAGAAAAAATGAAAGAATTAGAACCAGATACCTCACTCTCCCCATTTCAATGAAAGCTATAGTACATCACAATCACTCTAGTAAAAGTACTTTCTCTTAAATGTACTTAAGTATTAAATGTAATACTACCAGTTCCGATATAAAAGATGAGAAAAGTAAGTTAATTTAGTAAATTAAATTTAGTTCCCGATTACCGTTCACATCAACATAATATAGGTGTCTAATTTTCAAATATAAATAAGAATTCAGGTTAATGTATAAATTTCTTTTTTTAACTAAATTAACTTATATTTAAGCAACAGTGAAAAGTAGATATCTGCAAACGTCTCCATAACTGGAAAGTAGGACACTAGTCCTTAACCCCACCTAGTGGCCAATCTCGTAATTATTTGAGGATGGGTCAGAATGTGGTCTTCGGGCCTTCGTATCCTATTTAAAGCTGATAAACCCCCTGTAAGATAATTATTATTGGAATAAATAAGGGATTGAATTGCTCTCATCTCCCTCTAAAAATGATGGAATTGAATTGGAAAGGAATTCTGGGACCTGTAGTATGACCAACAAAGACAACCTTATGGATTTCCACTTTAAGCAGCCCTCTACGATCAATACAATGTTTCATATTTATATATATTTTAATCACATCAGAGTGATACAGAGACACACAGACAGACACACAGTGATACAGGAGAGCTCAAGGATATTCCTGGCCACCTCGGCATATCAGCAGAGGACCGGGGCGAGGACCCCACCATGTCGTCCTACAGATATTCTAACATCTGTCCCTTGTTGAGCTGACTCGGGTAAGGTCTGTATGCTGTCAATAAAATGTTTTTCACATCCCTGAGCTACATATAATAATGTTTTCTATATTCAGCAGATCATAAAGAGGCACGTCCAGCACCTGCAGGACATCATCTTTTAGGTAAAAGGTCTCCATCTCACCTCCCTTGGCCTCCGGACCCTCAATACACCTGCCATAAAAAATATCTAATCTCCTTTTGGGACCTGCAATTAAACGCAGCATACAAAGTTTGACTATTAGTCCCACCATGGGATCTTAGCCAGTTTTGATGCTATATTTCTAGCACAGAATGTACGAGGTATGAGGAATTTGTCATGGGGATGATTTGTTCCTTTCTACAGACGATTAGCATTTTGAAAAGCTTGACAGTCAGTCAGACTAAATCTCTAAATTGTTGTATTTTAACTGTAAAACAAAATATGTTTTATGCCTGTGTTTCCACCGGCATTACCGTAGGATTTCTGTCATCTTGTTTAAAGCTTTAAAGTGCCAATCTTGAAGATTTCCGCTTTGTTGTTTTTGGTGGCACCTTTGGTGAAAAGCGGTAATTCAAGGTGTTCCAGTCCAGTCAAACAGAATGCCACTCCACCGTTTAACCTGTTCCGTCCAGTCCGCCTGTACTGGTAACCAGTCTGCCATACTGGTAACCGTCAGTCTAGTTTTTTTTCCAGTAGAACAGATTAGAGTAGAATCGATGCCTCAGAACTTTTTTATTTCCATTTTAACAGAGATGTACAACTCATGTGTCACCATGGAAACCAGGAGGGTCTGGTTGCTAGGGAGATGTGATGCTATGGTGGTTGCTAGGGGCTCATAGCGCCGTGTTCCATGGCTGTTTGTGAGACGATGCAGTTTTGTCTTTCTTCTCCAGCGGCTTCAGATGAGATGCCAGAACAATATCTCTGTGAGAAAGAGAGAGAGTTAATTATTCCCTAAAAATGACCTCTACAATAATCCCAAACATCCATTTCCAGGCAGGCAGACAGGCAAACAGGCAGGCAGACAGACAGACAGACAGTCAGTCAGACCAACCGACCTGAACTCCTGGTACGTCGCCACCTTGTGGTGCAGTGCTCGCAGCTTGGCAGCGTTTTCTCTCTGGTGTTTGTTTTCTGCAGCCACGGCATCCTGCAGCTCCCTCTGCAGGGCGGGGAAGTCAATGACAGGCTCCATCTGCACAGAGACTGCAGCATGAGTACATACTGCATATAGTCTAGGAGCTAGGAGACAGGCTGGGAGCTAGGGGACAGTCTAAGAGACAGTGTAGGAGCCAGGAGACAGGCTCGGAGCTAGGAGACAGGCTAGGAGATAGTAGACAGGCTAGGAGATAGTAGACAGGCTAGGAGATAGTAGACAGGCTAGGAGCTAGGAGACAGGCTGGGAGCTAGGAGATAGTAGACAGGCTAGGAGACAAGCTAGGAGACAGGCTGGGAGCTAGGAGACAGTGTAGGAGCTAGGAGACAGTGTAGGAGCTAGGAGCCAGTCTAGGAACTAGGGGACAGTCTAGGAGCTAGGAGACAGTGTAGGAGCTAGGAGCCAGTCTAGGAACTAGGGGACAGTCTAGGAGCTAGGAGACAGGCTAGGAGCTAGGAGACAGGCTAGGTGCTAGGAGACAGGCTGGGAGCTAGGAAACAGTGTAGGAGCTAGGGGACAGTCTAGGAGCTAGGGGACATTGTAGGAGCTAGGGGACAGTCTAGGATCTAGGGGATGGTGTAGGAAACTGACCGCAGCTGGTTCTTCTCCTTTGGTGTAGCTTCTCAGTCTTATAGGGGGAGAGTTGTGATGTCACAAATACATCACATAGCCCCGCCCCCGGTCTCCACAGTGGGCGGGGCTATGTGGGGAATTCCCCTAATATGTTTACATGGTGTGACTGGGTTTGTACAGACAGACAGATCTCTATTTTCCCATAGAAAGCCTCTGGGGCAAAACTTGGTCACTAAATGTTGATTATTTAGTTAAACGTCCATTCCACAGAGTTATTGTTAATATTAATATTATTATTAGAATAGAATATCTGGAGTGGATAGTATCTATAGTGTGGCAAACTAATAATTGTAAGAATAATAGTAAGTATGTGGCACTGCCAGCACGCTCATAATAATAATAATAATAATAATAATAATAATAATGCATTTGAAAGTTAAACAACTACTGATTCTTTTCACTTGTCTTGACTAATTTGATGTTTTCCACTTTCCTTCTTATTAAAGTATTATACTTAATAATTAGTATTGAATTGAAGTATTCACGTTTACTAATAAAATAATATGTAAATAAAGTGTAAAAGTAAATAAAATGTTCTTACTTTATGCGTCCGCTTCGTCTCTCCGCCGGAAGTCAAACAAACGTCTCCATGGTAACCGACTGCGTGAACGCGCCTCTGCTGCGCGCACCCGCAGAAGTTATTTCTATATAAATAGTTGATCGGTAAAAAAAAAATTGAATATTGGAGTTAATTCTGACTAAATATCGATCAAGTGACAGTAAGCGCAGAAACGGCGGATGTAACATGGAATTAATTAACAAATACATTTGTAATATTGATTATTATTAAATCGACATTTTTGGAGAAACTCACAAAAGCTGAAATTGTAAATACACTTTACACTTGATGTTTCCCTATTCAGAGATCGGAGCCTGCACGTCCCAGAGGAAGCTGTGGCTGTTCACACGGTTAATGTTTTGCCATTAACTGGCTGTAACTCAATTTAATTCCAACAAGTAACCAGTATCACGTTCAATTTCTCGCGTTGATAACAAACCACATTACCTGAAAACCGATTCAGAATTAAGCGAGTTGCAGTCATTGCATTTGTTTACTAGCGGGTCTTGACCGCCCCAATATGGCGGCCACGCAGACGCATACGGAAAGCCGTTAAGAACCAAATTACGTCTTGGAAATAACGTGCACGTCATTCGGCCTAATGGTCTTCCGTAGACGTACGTCACATCGGCACGCGCGGCAGCTACGTCATAGTAAGCGCACAGACACGTGACCAGAAGCCCCGCGACTACAACGATGGCGGAGCAGCTGCAACTTTTCACCTTTTCAATACGAGACCGAATCGCGGCGGTGGTGGGACAGCTGCTGTTCCTGCGCCACAAGGTGACGGTGGGAGACGAAGTGAGAGACGCGGTGAGCGACGCGGTGATAGCGGCGGGAGGAGAGATTTTCCGAGAGTTTGAAGACTATGTGGTGGACTGGGAGAGCGGGCGCTCGGAGCAGGAGCTCTGCCGGCTGCACAGCGCGCTGGGTCGAATACTGAGACCCGGAGTCAAGCTGCACAGAGCGGGTCTGTACGAAGCGCGGACCGATCGTCCGTCTGTCCGCTCGTGATCTATAACCATCTGTCTATTGCTGCCGTCGGGCTCTCGGCGCTTTGGACCAAGTATCCACTCGGTGGGTGCGATGTCGCCCGGGTCCAGACGTTGGAACCCGGCTGCACGGTCCATAGAGAGCTGCAGGGGTGTCCTATGTTTGTAGGCCAACACGACGCTAAAGTTAGCTTCTGATTGGCCGCGTCTGTTTTCATGGTGCGTTCAAATTCCGAGGGATTTTTAGATTTTGAAACCAGATCTAGATCTGTACTTATAGTTGTCAAACTACTGTACTTATAGTTGTCAAAGGACTAGATTATAATAACAAGCTGCGTTTCAAACACCATTAAGATTTGTGAAAGTTTCATTCTATTTGTGAAAACAGAAACAAGGTGGATATCACTATGTTTGCCGATCCGGAAGTTTGCCTCGCCCTGGTTCCCTCGACAAAAAGCCCATTCTTCCATTGGATGTTTAGATTATTGCAGAAAGTAAGCTCGGTGGTGAAGTTTATTGTTCAGCAAGATAATCTTCACAAATGAACACCACGTTTCTGACTTTTGAAGCGTAAATGCAATCGCCAGAAGTAAAAAGCTAACGTCAGGCTAGAGAGACCGTGAAGTTTGACGGTTGCTATGGCGACAGCGGTCGCCATTTTGGGAGGAGCGCTTCCGTTCGATCGGCTAAAATATACGAAATCTACAAAAACGGAGAAAGGAAGAGAGAACAAGAAGGGTGGAGGTTTCACACAGGACGGCTACAAGATGTTCTGTGGCAGTTTTCCACCCACAAGCCTTCCAAACCGTCTTTCAACTCAGAAATCCGCCGACGGCATTCACAGTCAATGCGAGTGATCCTCCCAATATGGCGGCTTGCTCCCGCAACGTGACGTCAGCTTCACATTCTGACTTCAAGGTCACCACCACTAAGCCTCCAACCAAAATACTATAAAGGGACTGATGTATTTTATGTCATAGAACGAAACGTGAAAATCTCTTAAGCTTGTGCTTATTTCAGGCATCTAACCAAAAACCCATTGACTTCCAAGACGAGGGAACCGGAAGTGCAGAAATGCCAACTAATTTTTTAGGACTATTCCCGCAGCACTCTATTGTTTCCTCAATGGTCGCCATCTTGGTGCGGCCCCCGAAAGTATGGGGGGGAAACTCGAGATTTATGTATGAAATGTTATATATGTACAGTTATATGAAATAATTACTATATATTATTTGGTATGAAACAGCGCAAGTTGCAACCTGCGGCAAGACACTGCAAGGCGTCGCTATTGACATAGCACGGCTGCAGGTTTCAAGCGGCGAATCCGTCTCTGACCTTTTTCACTAGAAATAAAATGGAAACGTGTTATTTGCACAGGCTGCACCTTTTCTACCTTTTCCAATATGTAATAAACGGTAAGCTGTCTTGAATCCTACCTTCAAATTATGACAATTTTGAGTGTAGACGGGCGTGTGACATGTAATTATTATTAAAATGACTTGTTTCATATTATTGTAAACTGGTTAGATTTAAATGAGAACTATCGGACATTTTGATCAGACAGATTCAAAGATAAGAAAACTCAATTCAAAGTGTATATAGAAGAATGCACCATTCGTAAGGTTTCACACATCTTTCTGTGTGTGTGTGTGTGTGTGTGTGTGTGTGTGTGTGTGTGTGTGATTTCGTGCCTCCAGAGCTCCAGCAGCACTCTGTCTGTAAAGAGGAGCTTCGCCCTGAGCAGCGGGAGCAGAGCCCCCGTCTGGGCCAGGAGGAGCCAGGGCCCACACCCATTAAAGAGGAAGAGGAGGAACTCCGTGTCGGTCAGAAGGCTGGTGTCACCAAGTTCCCCTTCCCTCCTGTCCCTGTGAAGACTGACCATGACGAAGAGTGTGCTCAGTGGACCCAGCTTCATCAAAGCCAAACTGAGGAGCAGAGAGAGGCAGAACCTGGAGCCAGCACCTCAACTGAACACATGGAAACAGAAGCTGATGGAGAGGACTGGGGAGTGTCAGAAGCAGCCAGTAGCTCAGATCCAGCCGCTGCTGTTGAATCAGCTGGTGCTGGTTCGGAGACGGAGACGGAGACTGAAGAATGGAAGGAGACCAGACAACATCATTCAGGTAAGTTTTTGTTTTTTCTCCTACCAAGCTGTCCTGTCCTGGTTGACCGTATCAATGATTCCACATTTAATAAATATAAACAAAATGATATGAGCACTACAGATATTCACAATACTAACTAATTAAACTCAATTGTCAAATTATGGAGTGTTTATTAAAGCCTTGGGGTATAGAAAGAGGTTTACCTCTGCTTGGTTGATATGTCTTAGTCATAGAGGAAATAGAGAATACACAAATCATTTATTTTGTGTTGTTGTGGACTATTTTTCTTAGCGGAAGAGAATAGGACACTTTACTCAATGTCCTAAATTCTAAGCGTCCTCTCTGACTTGTTTTATAATACACTCTTGTCTTTCTCTCCCTCTCTTCTTCCAGCAGAGAAACCCCAGTTGGCTCCGAAGGGATTTTCCTGTCCCGAGTGTCTGTCCTCCTTCACATCTCTGATCTCCGATAACCACATTAAGAGTGGAAAGAGGGAGCTTAGTGTCCAACAGCTGGGAAGTGGAGCGATCGGAGCAGAGAGTCTCCTCCCCTCGGCAGAATCTCATCCAATAGGAACCTCTGGAACCACCCGGAAACGGAAAGACTCACAACAAATTCACACTTGTAATCATTGTGGGAAGTCTTTCATTTCCCAGAGACTATACGACTGTGAACAGTGTGGGAAGGATTTTACTACACCAAGTTACCTGAAGATACATCAGCGCAGCCACACAGGAAAGAAACCTTTTCACTGTGAACAGTGTGGGAAGTGCTTTAATTACAGTGGTAATCTCAAGAGACATCAGCGCATCCACACAGGAGAGAAACCATATCACTGTGAAGAGTGTGGGAAAACATTCATACAACTGGATCATCTCAAAGTACATCAGCGTAGTCACACAGGAGAGAAACCTTACCCCTGTGAACAGTGTGGGAGGAGCTTTATGACAAATCGTGATCTAAAAGTACATCAGCGTACACAAAGAAAACATCTAGGTTGCGTAGGCAACCACGGATCCCTGAGGAGGGACCAGATCTATTACTCGCGGGACTGATCGTCAGATCACGTACTCCAACCAAAAGATTCTGCATTCACGCCTGAAAGGCAGAGGAAGTGACAATGCTGCGGCTCCGTCCCGCCCCTGCAGGTATATAGCGCCGAAGTACACAAACAACTGGTCCCCACACCTAAAGTCCTTAGTGCGGTTCACATAACACTGCAAACCCGAACCGGGCACAGAGTGTTAAGCCTGCTCCTCCAACTGAAAATGGTGCTCTGTATAGTGGCAACCACCGCATCTGAGAGGCCCGAAGCTAGGAGCTTCTCCCTCTCAGGTACCAGGCCTGGGTGTGGGTGCTAAATTGTTCCGCGTGCCTGCATGAGTAGGTCTCGCCAACGGAGGACCGCCCACGAGGGACCCACACCCATGTCGCACAGATCGGCGAACCACGGGTGACAATAGGGAGCCACCAGCCTCAGTGACGGGTTGTTCTCCCGCACTTTGAGCGCCACAGGGGGGGAACGGTGGCTTAGAAGAGCTAATAGCACTTTGTGCAGCTCTAACATGTTTATAAGACGCTTCGCCTGCGTCGCCGTCCACCGCCCATTGGCTGTCGCATACACCTCCCCACCCGTGGTGGATGCGTTCAGGGTGATGGAACTGTATGATACGCTCCTCAGCCGGCGACAGACCTTTCCACTGGAGGGAAGGTCAGATATCCCAGCTCCTGGGCCTGGTCCACGCGGCGGTAATGGCAAACGCCATGGAAATTCCGTTGCAGTATAAACAGCTAAAATTTTTCTTTTCTGCTTCACCAAACGGTACTCAAGCCAGTGACACCGACTCACACAAATGGGACAGAGAGGTGAAAACAGACATTCAAATTTCGAGAAGTTTCTACGTGGATTCTTACGCGAAGTAAGAAAAGAGGACGAGTGGAAGTCGAGCTGTGATGTATACCTGCGGGGGCCGGACAGAGCCACGTTGTCGTCACTTGCTCTGCCTTTCAGTCGTGAATGCAGAGCCTTTCGATTGGATTACGTGATCTGATGATCATTTCCATGAATAATAGATTGCAGTCCCTGCGACAGGGAACTGTTTCTTGGAAAACAAGAAAAAGATTTTAAGGAAAAAGAAAAAAAAAGGTAGGAAATAAAGGGGTCTAAATTTTTTCAAATTCCCCAATCTTATCCCTCAGAAAATACTGTACCTAATTCTGTCCAGGTGTAATGTACTATTGTACTATTTCACTGATGGTACCTCTGCCTCCTTCCAGCACATAAGAATTTTTTTTTTCTTTTAGCAATTATCCCATAAGAGATGAATCGTCACTGAGCCAACCTAAACCTTCTTGGGATATTCCTAATATAATGACAATTGGTTCTGGCTCTGTCCAGAAGTTTTGCAGTTTAGGACAAAGTGCAAATCTGTGTGCTAGGTTGGCCTCAGTTAGACGACATCTATCACATAGAAGTGAAATTTCTGGAAAGAATTTGTGGAGCTTCACTTTAGAATAGTGCAATTTATTATTATTATTATTATACGAAATGACACTGTTTAATCCAGCACTTGATCAAAATTAGGAATGTATGTTTTCACATAATCTTTGACCTGAAGGTATCTGAAAAACTGATTTACAGGGCTTTTTCTCCCGCAGCTGTTGAAAGGAAACAAATGTTCCGTCTACATATACAGTATATCACCAATCGTGTGTATTCCCCAATTCTTCCATAATAAAGCAAACGCACCATCCAAAACGTATGGGTAAAATGAAGGATTTGCTGCAATGGGGAGTGGAAAAGACAGTTTTACAGTACAACGTTCGGAGAGATTCAATCGCATGAAGGACGGCGTCGTAAGCCTGTTGGGGCGCAATTCCATTGCCGCTGTCGCCTTTAAGCAAGTCCAAGGACCCCCTCTGGTGCTGCCCTTCTTTCCAATTTTCTTTGGGGGCGTTTTTGCTAATGTAAAGTTTGCAAGTTAGTAAATGATAATTAAATCAAATTCAGTCGTACGTTGAGGCTTCTGCTCTGTTTCAAATTAAATTTAAATTTAAGTCACAGGAGCTACCGAAAGCACGTGCTACTCCCAACATCGCCACCAGAAGTCTCAATTTAGTAGTAGACCCAGGACTGCTGAATCCGCCATCTCTCGTGTTTCCGTCCCGAAGGAGGGAGGCTGAGGACATGGAGTCTGAATGGACTCTGTTCAAAGTGGAAGCAGCTGCTAGGAGCATTTGGTGCTTATATGACCAGATGAGTTATTCTCCTCTGCATGAAGTCAAATTTGTTTGCTGTGGGGGTTGTGCTCCACAAGGGTGCACCTTGTTTCCTATTCTGTGTGCGATTTTCACAGACAGGATATCAATGCATAGCTGAGGGCGAATCCAGTTTTGGCTGCGTGAGGCTGCCACCTCTGCTTTTTGCAGATGATATCCTCCTTAGACTGTGATATCTTGATTGAATGGGAATAGACACTTATGTGCAGACGCCAATTTTTAATTTGTATTGGTGTCTTATCTGGCGCCTGTTGCGGTATGACAACAGTAGGCATTTAATTTGTTAGTAAAAACAAAAACATACAACATCACAGATGTCTCCTCTACTGGAGGTGTGAGGTGAGATTTTTCTTAAAAAGCATTTCTGTATGAATAGATCGACAACCCATGTGTACATTTGTAATCCGTAAATATAAACACATTTCACAAAGATTTGTAATATTGAGACAAATCTATCCCCATAACAAGCTTATAAATAACAAGCTTTCAAATGTGTAAAGAAGCACCGAAATTTGTGTCCTTGGGTCATTCTTTTGAAAAATCCCATAAGCCATGTAAATTTCAACCTGACTGCCATTTCGGCCATTCTTTTACCATAGTATTTCATTGTCCGGGCCGGTTTTGATGATTCTGGTGTCAAATGACTATTGGAAGACCAGATTAAAGTTTGCCAAAAAACATCTAAAAGAGCCTGTACAGTTCTGGAACAACATCCTATGGACAGATGAGACAAAGATCAACTTGTACCAGAATGATGGGAAGAGAAGAGTATGGAAAAGGGAAGGAACTGCTCATGATCCAAAGCATCCCACCTCATCAGTGAAGCATGGTGGTGGCAGTGTTATGTGTGGGCATATATGGCTGCCAATGGAGCTGGTTCCCTTGTATTTATTGATGATGTGACTGCTGACAAAAGCAGCAACATGAATTCTGAAGTGTTTCGGGAAATATCTGCTCATATTCAGCCAAATGCTTCAGAACTCTGGACTCACAACTCATTGGACGGCGCTTCACAGTGCAGATGGACAATGACCCCAAGCATACTGCCAAAGCAACCAAAGAGTTTAAGGCAAAGAAGTGGAATGTTCTGCAATGGCCAAGTCAACCACCTGACCTGAATCCAAATGAGCATGCATTTCACTTGCTGAAGACAAAACTGAAGGGAAAATGCCCCAAGAACAAGCAGGAAGTGAAGACAGTTGCAGTAGAGGCCTGGCAGAGCATCACCAGGGATGAAACCCAGCGTCTGGTGATGTCTATGGGTTCCAGACTTCAGGCTTCAGGTCATTGACTGCAAAGGATTTGCAACCAAGTTTGATTTATGATTGTTAGTTTGTCCAATTACTTTTGGTCCTTTAAAAAGGAGGCACATATAAAATTTGTTGTAATTCCTACACCGTTCACCTAATTTGGGTGTAATTACCCTCAAATTAAAGCTGAAAGTCTGCACTTAAAGCACATCTTGGTTGTTTCATTTCAAGTCCATTGTGGTGATGTACAGAGCCAAGATGAAAATTGTTTCAATGTCCAAATATTTATGGACCTGACTCTAGTTGCAATTCTGACTGAACTAGTTGTAAATCTATTCTTTGATATAAAAAAATCACATTGTTGATATCAAAAACAGACATTCTTCATGTCAATAATTCTTGATATCAACAATATCAAGAATTTGGTCTTTTCCATTAATGCAGAAGATTGAATTGATTGAATGGAAATACAGTAAAATATCTTATATTTCATAATTCTGGTATTCAATTAGATTGTACGCCATACGTGAGACATACCTTCTTAGGAGGAAGGGCCGTATCGATTGGGGGGACAACACACAATGAGACACAGTCTGACATTCCATGTTCAGAGGCCAATAAGAAACCATTGCTGCAGTAAAATCTCTTGTAAATCTGGATTCTGATACTTAGTGACATTGCTTGCCACACAAGTGTTTCTGAGACGTTTTGAAATGAAGGGGGAGGAACATAGCAATTAGGGAAAAAATTGCAATGACACAATGACACTATCCATCTTGTTATGTTGTGTTTCTGGTTGCTTCATATAGTAGCTTTTTGACATAAACATTTTTTAACATATCATATTAGTCATTTTGGAAATCTCTCAACACAGGCCTCTACAGTACAGGACAGAGAGATTAGTGGCTAAACAGAGACATCTACCGGCCAAACAGCGCTACTGCATCCATTTAGGGCGAATAAGGAGCCAAGTTCAGCCTCGTGCGTTTTGGCGGGCTGCAGCTGTCCGTGGTGCTTCACGTTGTGCTCCGGGGCCCGACAAGCACCGCGGCCTCGGCGTTGCACGCAAACGGGAGTGGAACGCTGTCGCAGGCAGGCACACGCACCGGCAACGCTCTTCACCGCCGCCCGACGGCCCTGTTCAACTTTAAATCACGTCAAGTTTGCGAGCTAACTGGCTACCTAGCTATCGCTGCCCCGTTAGTCTGTTTTACTGTAGTTTGTACTTTATTGCGTCAGGCTGTTTTTGTTCAGTTCCTCTAGTTACGCAGCATTTAAAGCGTGGACCTGCGGGGACTCTTCAGGATGTATTACTATTATGGGATATAGACGCCGGACACATTTTAGTGTAACACCGTCCCGCGAACAAGATGAGGAGAAGTCACGACAATCAACCAGGCAGACCGACAGCAGGTTTGTAAAATGTTTATTATTATTATTATTATTATTATTATTATTATTATTATAGTTCGTTTATTATTATTATTTTTATTATTATTATTATTATTATTATAGTTAGTTTATTATTATTATTATTATTTTATTTTTATTATTATTATTATTATTATTATAGTTAGTT
>OMKR01109967.1:0-11021 GCA_900302355.1 Cyttopsis rosea | reverse complement strand
GGGGGGGGGGGGTCCCTTTGTTTCTAAATTGGTACGTTGTATTTGAACCCTCAATCCAGTAAAATCTGCCCATTTCATCACTGTCTACGAACAATTCCAAGAAGGTTATTTACAATGACTCAGTGTAACTTACTGTTTTAAATCTCAGCAGGTGCTTCATGTGCATAACTCCCTTACTGTAATTGGATGGCAGTAAGGAGTCGTCTTGTCCGTTGATGACCGAGACCAAGTCCCAAAGATTACTGCTGCCCCCTGGAGGCTGGATGAAGAAATGAGTTGCAACTTGGAATTATTATTAAAATTCCTTCATTTGGATTATGTTTGAATGGCAGTTAATTTGACAATGATGATGACATTGGCATTACAGGTGCTAATAGGACTATTGAACAGAGCGATTTAAACTTTGTCACAAAGAAACATCAGAATATCCAACACTATTTTCTTACAGACCAACAAGAAAAGGACACGCCACTCTGAAAATTGAAGCACAGTAATACCTGGTCCACACTGAATGCGTTATGGCTGCATACGGCTACAGATACGCATATTCTAAGCAAAACATTTTGATCCATCAATATATTCATATTATTATTATTGGCATTATCAGTTTTGCTATCCAGCTGTCTCTGCGCTAATGGGCCCATTATGTAAATAAGCGCTCGTGCAGTATTGGAGAAGAGACTCTCACTTGAGTACCAGCAGCTTAAAGGCATGTAGACGTGCAATGTCTTTGTTGCAAAACATTGGAAAATTTAATGCCTCTGCTTTTCTGCGTGCGCTATTCAAATTCTAACAACGTAGGGATTGTCAGCACGCATATTTCGGAAAAGTCACAGTAGGATTTAAACAGGGCTCACTAATGTAAATTGCAGGTACATTACCAAGATAGATTCAAACAAATATGTTTGTTTGTAGCGTCTGGATATAAAAACACAAGAGTCCTATTTTATACAAAAAGCTCACACGTTGTCCGCTACAGGGAGGATGTGATTGACCTGTGAGTGTGAGTAGTGTTAGTGTTGTGCAGTTACCGAGAAACACTCAGAGAACCATCGCAGCTTCTTGACCCTGACATCTGAGGTGAGTTTGTCTAACTCCTGCTTGATGTCCCTGGAAACTTTACCACAGAGGAGCGGGGACGAGCCTGGAACCATGGCTCTGTCTATGGAATAGACAAAACTCACATACTTAGAATGACAAGGAGATCAGAGAAGGAGAGAGAAAAGTACCTCACCCTCCCATCTTCCCTCACCGGTGTTGCCGATGATCTTATCCCAGGGCTGGTCAGTGATGATGTTGAGGAGAAGCGGGGAGATGAGGGGTGTGAGGGACCACAGCCTCACAGTGCTGTCTCTGCTACAGCTGGCCATGGTGAATGGACGGCTGGGGTGACAAGTTAGACCTGACGGGAACAGAGAGAGAGAGAGAGATGATATTAACAAATATTACAAATCAATCTAGCTCACATGAGCTACATAGTAGCCTTCTGTTTTGTTACCTGTACTTATCTTTCCTCACCTATATAACAGGAACAGGATTGCTGACCATCTCCACAGCTGTGTTAAGCAAGTTCACACATGAATGCTGACTAGCTTCCCTGTGGCCAAATATAAGTGTTGCATAGCACGAAAGTCCCTGAGTGCATCATTTATATCTACATTAAGGATATTAAATTTGGCCATGAGGATTAATTGAGCACCACGGAAGATAAATTGTGGCTAAACTATGATGGCTGTGGTTGGGAATGTCTGCTTTTGATTTTAAAACGCAATCATGGGAAGAATATTGCGAGATCATGGATCACTTTTTTTGTGACAAGCAACATTAAGACTGCAACTGCAAGGTGTGATGGAAAAATGCAAATTATTACATTGATTGATGTTTCATAGGCTTTATATAAACCAATGAATCACAATTTCCCTCTTTATATTTCCATAATAAGAGATGCCTTTATATGCCTGTTTTTACTCGTGCAGCATTTTTCTCACATGCCTTGTTCATAAAATGCTTGCATGCTCACATTCTCGCTCGCATGTGTTTCCTGATATTCTCCATATATTTCCTGTATTCTGTTACCCTCCATTGTGTTTGCATCCTGCTGTTGCCAGCTCAAGGACTATCTGTAAAACGCCTGAACATCTGTCTTCTTGTTAGACAATGCTCCATTGTTTCCATCATGCAAAAACTGCTAGCTGTGCATGTCTGCTCTACTATAATTATCTTTCACATGGTTCACAAGGTTGGGGGTGTATTCACAGGACAACGAACATATCATAAGACTAAGGGCGTAGTCTGAGGAACACACCCAACTTTCCCTGTATAAGAACTAGTCTGGCTGTTTTGAGGAAACTCATGCAAGATGGTAACTACGGCGACAACTTAACACAGATGCTGAGACATAGACTTGTGTGTGGCATCAATGAAGACAGAATACAACGCAGACTGTAATCAGAGACTGAGCTCACTTTTGAAAAAGCATTTAGTTTGGCCCAGGCTATTGAGACTGCTAACAAGGTGTGGCAGTCCAAGGGGCGTATCCACGGGTCCATGGACTGCAGATGGCTGCTCCGAATCGGCTGTATCAGTGCCCAATCGGTGCTGATTGGCCGACTCGGGGCATTGTCAGTGTGTCTTTCAATGGGGACGCTTGGCAGGTGGTGCTATGGTGAGAGAAACTCAGAGCCAACAACAGAAGCCACAGAAAGGACCCGGAAAACTACAAATATTTGTGTTACCGTTTTGGCCCACGAGCCTTTTTCTAGTTGAATAAAACGCATGCCCGATCGGCGCTGTTTTTTCCCCCATCCACGTCTCCTCCTCTTTGAACCCCTGAGGTTGTGGCTACATTGCCACAAGTGGTGGGACACGAGGAGACAGAAAGGGTTGGAAGGAGCGCTGGAGGAAGCGCCCCGGCGGGAGGAGAGGCTACAGCGGCACATTCCCGAGCTGGAGGAAGAGTGCAGCTTCCTTCAGTGCCTGCTTCAGCGCTCGCCTCCATACACAGGATCCCAGAGCTCGGCGGGGAGGAGCAGCTGCAGGCCCAATGGGGCCAGCTGTGCCGCGTCCGTCCCCAGGGCACACTCGGGGATCGGGGCTCCCCAGCCCGTACCGGCGCCCCGGAGGAGAGCGATTCCTCCTGAGGGCCCGGAGGGGGACGGCCAGGGATCCACCTGGATCATCTGTGCCGTGGGACGCTCCTATCCGGTCCCACACGACTCCCCTCCCAGCTCGGAGGGGAGACACGACTACCAGCCGGGTACTTTGGCGCCGCGGCACGCTGTTCTCTCTTCCCGCTCTGTCCCCTCTCTGTCTCATTGGCCCTTCCAGTGTGGTGCCGTCGCGGGGCCACACTGCCTGCACACGCGTCTGGGCAGGGGTGCTGGCACTGCAGGCGGCCCGGACACGAACGCTCTGATTTTGGGCACGGATTGGCCAGGGTTTGACGCTTTAATGAGAGAGGCTGGGGGAGTACACTCACGGCCAGTAGGGAAATGTGTATATTGCGCGGCGTGCGGCGACGCTGAGGGGACGTCAGCGGGAGCGGAATAATCCCAAGTGGGGTCTTCCCCGGTCTGCCTGGACTCTTCCATGGACGATTTTCCGCTGGAGCAGTCACGAGCCGGTACCCTATGAGTGGGTAGCTAAAATTTATGGTGCGTTGGTGTGCCCAGACGCCACGCTCACTCACCTGTATTTCTTGGTGATTAGGGACAGGTTATATCGAGTGAGCCATGACACACAGTCAGGAGAAGAAATAACCCAGTTGTTGGTGCTGAAAAGCCGCTGGGAAATGCTTTTCCAGGCGGCTCACCATAACCCGATAGCTCGTCACCTCAGACACAAGAAAACACTAAAACACAACAGATAATGGCCCGCTTCTATTGGCCGGGCATTTGGGCAGATGTGCGTAAATGGTGCACCGCATGTCCCAAATGCCAATTAGTAGAACCCGCTGGCCACGCCAACTGCGCCGTTGAGGCCCCTCCCGCTAGTCGAGGCACAGTTGGACCATTAGCCTACAGTGCTTGCGGGTATCACTTTGTATTAGACCTAGTGGATTATGCAACCTGATACCCCAAAGCGGTGCAGTTGCGCAGTATTACGGCCAAAAGTGTTTCAGGTCATCTCCCGAGTTGGGATTCTGAAGGAAATCCTGATCGACCAGGGCACTTCCTTTATGTCACGCACACTTCGGGAACTTTATGAATTACTGGCCTTCCGCTCAATTCGGACCAGCGTGTACCATCCCCAGACAGACGGCCTGGTGGAACGGTTCAATAAGATGCTGAAGAACATGATTTGGAAGTTCATGCATGACGATAGCCATAATTGGGATAAATGGTTGGACCCTCTGTTGATTGCGGTGCGGGAGGTTCCCCAGTCCTCCACAGGATTTTCTCCCTTTGAACTCCTTTTCGGCAAGAACTAATTGGTGCTAGGTGCAGAGTGCTAGACCTAATTAAAGAAAATTGGGAGGAAGGGCCTAGCACCAGTAAGAATGAATGTATGTTATGGACCTGCGAGCAAAACTACACACGCTGGGGCAGACATTACGGGAGAATTTGCTTCAGGCTCAGGAACGTCAGCAGCGCTTGTATGACAGAGGGGCTCGACTCAGACAATTTGCACCGGGAGACAAGGTGTTAGTGTTGCTCCCTACGTCCAGCTCTAAATTGCTCACAAAGTGGCAAGGGCCTTTTGTGGTTACACCGCAAGTGAGGGAGGTCGATTATGAGGTAGAGCGGTTAGACAGGGCTGGGGTGATGCAGATTTATCACCTGAACCTTTTAAAAGAATGGAGGGAAGGGGCGTCCATCGCTGTGGCCACGGCGGTGGTCCAGCGGGATGAGTTGGGGCCAGAGGTTCCCAAGGCGGCCAATCTCACTGGCAGATTCCCTTGTCGCAGGAGTCCAAGGAAAAATCGGCTTTCTCCACTCCACAGGGTCTTTACCAATTTCATGTGCTTCTGTTCGGATTGTTCAGCGCCCCAGCCACATCTCAGCGACTCATGGACCGGGTCCTGCATCCACACGTGGCATATGCCGCTGCCTACTTAGATGATGTAATCATTGGAACGGCATATGCAGCGTGTGGGCGCAGTGCTCGAGTCCCTGAGGCGGGCAGGGCTCACCGCCAACCCAAAGAGTGAGCGGAGGGAGGTACGGTATTTGTGGTCAAGTAACATAGTGAATTTGTACATCAGCTACCTGTTGTTGTAGTGCCAGGCTCAGGATCAAATCTGTTAGGCAGGACTTGGATGAAACAGCTGTACTCTTTGGCTATCCAGAATTATTGTTATAAAAAAAAGAAAAAAAGAAATGGTGAAATGCTTAAAGGGGGAGGGATGTAGTAGCCTGTGCTGTTTTGTTACCTGTACTTACCTTTCCTCACCTATAGAACAGGAAGTGAACTAAATAAAAGTGTTACACAGCATGAAAGTCCCTGAATGCCTCATTTATATCCACGTTAAGGATATTACAAGCTATGAATTGAAACGCCAGAAATGATTCAGTCAAAAATAGTATATCGTATCGTATTCAGTATTTGGCCAAATGAGTAGCCCAAAAGATGTTGAATATTTTGACAGCTATGTCATTTTTTTTCTCTCTTGCGTAGTTTTGATGATGATGCATTCAAACGACACAGATGAACCCCATTCCTGTTTGTGCTGTACTCCTCAATGACCACTAATTTCCAACAGCAGACACATGTGCAATGAGGGGCAATTTCATGATGAAGCACACCAGTGACATTTTCCCTTTTGTCACATGATTTCACAGGTGAAAACCACATGGGACATTTCATTTTTAATTACATGCCACCACATGTGAAATGCATATGAAACATGTGATTAACTTTGAAGCCAACAAATTTGCAACATAAAGCAAAGGGGTTGTTGTTACAGACCGTAGACATCAGCTCCGTGGTCGAACACCGTGTCCAGACATGTTCCATCCCTTGTATCCCACACTCTTATTGTGTAATCCCAGGAACCTAAAATGTATTATGATGCAAAAAAATTAATTATAGTAAACCAGTAACATTACCCTATTAATTTACCAATCTACTATGTGTTACCAATGTAATAATAAAAGTAATTTGTTGAAATTTTAAATATCCAATTTTTTGTGATTAATAAGAGAAATGTTGAGATTCATCATAATTTTATATAATTTATCAAATAGACTAAACTACAATATCATAAATTTAAAAAATATTACAATTGACTATAAAACATATAAATATTTATATAGTGACCTCTCAGGATCTGACTAAAACCATGAGAAAAAAACATCACCACCATTCAGTAATTAAAGGCCTCTGGGAAATCCTACCTTTTGATATGTGTTCTCCCTTATCTTGTAACTCTTTCTTATCTTATCTTTAAATGTGACAGCATTTCACAGGTTCCGTTGAGTGGCTGTACCTGAGGTGAGGAGGTAGGGAACCTCGGTGTTCCACATTAAACCCCTGACGGGTGCCGTGTGGCCACTCAGCACGTTGATGCATGCGTCCTGGGTGTAGTCCCATATCCGAACAGTGCTGAGCAGTGAGAGACCAAAGAAGAGAGAGAGAGGGAGGGTGGGGGCAGTAGATGCAATCAATAATTATAATTGATTAACCCTAACCAATTTTAACCCTAACACGGGTGCCATGTTGTGTTTCAGTGTATAAACAATAATATATATATATATATATATATTATTGTTTATACACTCTTTAAACAACACACAACACATCCTGTCCTGTCTCCCTACAACGGCTGAAAAGTTAAAGGATTGGTTTGCCATTTTTCAACCCCTGCCTTATTAAAATGTTGGTTCCCATCAAAATGTGGTCCCACATCATGTGCTTGAATGCAGTCCAATAGGGCAAGTCTTTTAGAATAAAAAAAAAACTTCATGGTCATGAGGTCTTCAGGTGGTCATTTGGGGGCATTTTTGACCCTTTTTCCCCATTCCCGAATGGTCAAAAATGGTTAGAAAGTGTACCAAAGCTGTATAATTAATGGTATCAACCCACAACTTGGTGCAGCAACTAATCACACATAATTGAGCAAGGAAATGGCCATCATTAGCATGGAGATAATAATTAAGGCGCCTTTACACGAAAAATATTAATAATTTTATCAGGTGCAATTAAAAATAGAATGTTTATTACCTTTTATGATAGATTGATAGAAAAGATTGACATACAGTGTCATGCTGCATCTCAAATGATTCCTTAGGGTCTCAGCTTTCTGAAGGTGTAAGGCACTTGTATGTGGCAACAATGCCTGACCCACATCACCCCCCCAAACTCCAACCCCTCCACCTAGTATCGGGGATTCTTAGAGCGCTAAGAAAGACATGTCCAGACCGGTTCTCCAGGGCTAGGATATCGCCTTAACAAGGTAAAAATGCTATTCGGGGAATAGCGATATAAAAAAAGCGATAGAATATCGATAGAAAAGACAATAATAATAATAATAATTAAAGCTGCAAGCAGCGATGAACGGGCCCTCGCGCCATCATGTGTACACCACATCATGTGAATTTCATGTAAATTGGATGATGTTTGTGACAGTGAAATTACTTCCTGTTGCCAGTAGGGGGTGCTATGACTGTAAGTCAATATGGGTGTGTAGATGTGTTCAGGGCGGGTCACTGATGAAGCAAGAGAAATTTGGTGCAGATTGGACAAAGTATGCTGAAGTTATAGCAACTTGGTGTTTGATGGCGAAGCACTGAAATTGGCGGCGTCGTCACGGCAACCATGAATAACGTAGGGAAAAGCTTTTGATAACCTTTCATCTCCAATGTGTGAAGATGATTGTGTGCGAATTAGAAGTGGGTGCGATAAAATCCCTAGGACTAGTTTGTTCAAATACGATGTGTGGAAATGGCGAGAAATCGGTCATGTGATTCAAGATGGCCGACTTCCTGTTGGTGTTAGGGTATTCATCCAAGAGACCTTTTGGTGCGTCTTGACATGTTGTACATGTGTAGCGAATTTGGTTTGTCTATGTCAATCTGAGGCGAGGGGCGCCATATTTTAGGGGGCGCTAGAGAGCCATTTTGCCACGGCCATTAATGCAAACCATTAAATATCAAATTTTTCGCCAGGTCTGGCTTGCGTGCAAAATTTGGTGACTTTTGGGGCACGTTTAGGGGCGCCAAAAGGTCATCATTTGCGGAGAAAGAAGAAAAAAAAAATAATAATAATAATAATTCCTACAGATACAATAGGGCTTCGCCCGGTACGGGCTCAGGCCCTAATAAAGAATAAATAATAATTCCTACAGATACAATAGGGCTTCGCCTGGTACGGGCTCAGGCCCTAATAAAAAAAAAATAAATAAAGAATAATTCCTACAGATACAATAGGGCTTCGCCCGGTACGGGCTCAGGCCCTAATAAAATTATAATAAGATTGAAGCCTGACGAGTACAGTGTGTTAAAACTAATTGAACACACGCCATAAAACATAACCCGTAAATTTAGAACTTGGTAAAATGGATTCCAAAATAAGTAAAACGATCTGTCTGATTGGCAAGGACCGGCTAAATGCATGGTTCACATATATGGTCTGGAATCGGTGGAATAATTGCAGAAATGGGTAATTTTGGGGTTTCCCGAATATGGGAGCTTCAGTAGAAATCAAATAGAAAGATTGCAGGGCTGCTGGAGGAAAACCGTTCGGCTTGTCCTCCCGGTTGCAAACCGCACCAGAAGCCACCTAGACCAGATACCAACGGGGTTTCACAGTCCCAAACACCTAACCGTGTTCCAAGCGCATATGGTCCAGTGCCCCAATCCAAGGGCAGGACAGGTGGACACTGTGGGTGTTGGACAACCGGACACTTTGCTGGTTTTCCGACCATACAAAATGACTAATCTTGCCGGACTCCCTGATCCTGTTACTAGGGGAGGTGTGGCCTTTTGCAGAGATCTGAAGGTCCTGATAGAACTACAAAAGCCAAGTATCACAGAACTGAACATCCTGCTGGCAATGGTCTTCATCCGTTCAAAGTAACAGAGAATGCTGAAGAGAGGTGAAGAAGAGAGTGCAGGCAGGATGGAGTGGGGAGTGTCAGGGGTGATTTGCGACAGAAGGGTACCAGAAAGAGTCAGAGAGAAAGAAAGAGAGAGAATGAAAGAATGTGTATGTTCTGTACACGTCAATCAGGACAAGCTATGACTTGTTTGAGGGGCGGGAAAATAGAAAGGCCACAGCTAGTTGGGTTTCATTGCAAGACATGCCTCGCTACTTTGATCCATATTTCAAAAAGTATAAATGGCACAGCTTAGATATTTAGATCGTCAGCATCGGAAGACCTTCATGAACAGTTTGATGTTGATTTAATGTTTGATGATTTATCCAGTTTGGGTAAGAATTGAGACCGTTACAGTGATGTAAAGACACAAGATTTTCTAGCGAAAATCTGAAAATCCTAGTGTGTTAATTAAAGCGTTTTCAATGACTCTGTGTGGTGGAGCTGAAAAAAGTGCCCTCCAAACAAATGCTCATAGCGCAAAAACTATACATCCTCACTGCAAATGTTTTCTTTGTGAGTGCCTCAACAGAAATCCCTTCATTCTGATGAATAATTTATGTATCTGTGTATCTGCGGGCAAAATTGTGGGTGCTGTAGCAGGATAGAAATGTGGGATTTTGGGGTGACCAGCGGCTCTCCCACTCTAGATTCCCATCCGCTCAGCATTGGCCTGAAAACATTTTGAAAATGTTTTTTTTTTGCGAAAAAACAAGAAAGAAATATCAAAAATCTGAATAGAAGCCCACCATTCCTGAACATGCTGAAAATTTTAAAGTTTGAACGGCGTTGATAGCTTAAATGGTGTGAAAGTAGTTAAGTTAAAAATCAGGTGGAAGAAAAAGAATCATAAAGCGACAAATAAGGGAATAGTAGTGTGACTTGTGTGAATATTGAACTGAATATTGACTTCATTGACTAATATTGACTTTAAAAAAATCTAATTGCAAATCAAATCACAATCACAATATCTGTCAGAAAAATCACAATTAGATATTTTCCACAAATTGTTCAGTGCTACTTCCAATTAGTCCTTCTACTACTACTTATTCTTATGCTGCTATTACTTCTGCTTTTACTATTTCTTAATTTCTTAACATTATCTTTCTGGTAATTCAACTAATTCAACTATTTCAACTATTTAAAAAAAAACATTTTCAACCAAAAGCAAGCACACAAATTTTCTTCAGGAAATTTAACCTTTTGTAGTTAGTGTGCTAGTTAGTGTGCTAGTGTGCTTAACTATGAATTGCTTCCAACATTTGTTTAATTGGCATAGATGATAAACGTTACTTGTATAAGACTTTTCTAGCAAGAGCACAAAGTGCTTCACAGAAAGCAAAACAATCAACAACAATAAGTAAAACAAATAAATCATAAAGCAGATTATTATAAATAATTGTAATACATTCAATTGTGGTGATACACAATTGACAGACATTCACCAGGGACGGCTGTTCCTTTAAGGGTTCGTGTTTTAGGGAGCCAACCAGCAGCAAGGAGATAGCTGGTTGTTGGTTAAGCAGGAACTAAGGAGGGGTTTTGAGGCATGCTCGCGAGCTGCGGAGTTAGTTGTGTTTTTGATTTTCGATGTGGGAGTAAAGAACGACTCGGCATACTTTCGCCTCCCGTCTCATCATTTCGGCACTCCCACAATTGGTGACCCCGCACGTTTCTGAAAGAACATGTTGAACGACAACGACGCCGCAGGAGCTGCGCCAGAAGCTAAGGCTAACGCTAGCATCCACGCCGTGGCAGTCAAGTTGCCCGAGTTCTGGCAGCACAGCCCCCGGCCATGGTTTCAGCACGTGGAAGCCCAGTTTCAACTGAGGGGCGTAACACAGGACAGTACCAAATATTTCCATGTAGTGGCGGCGTTGGATGCATCGACAACAGCCCGGGCGATGGGGTTGTTGGAAAACCCTCCAGCTGCGGGGAAGTACGACGCGCTCAGAACATTACTTCTACAACTCTTCGAGCTGTCGGA
>OMKR01109966.1:0-13388 GCA_900302355.1 Cyttopsis rosea | reverse complement strand
TGCGATTGTCCACGTGCAATGTGAAATCCAGGTTTCTCATCCAAGAAATGTTAATATCATGACCGGGATTGTGTCTCAACAGAGAGCGGTCATATATTTCAGTTCATAGCTTAAATAATGATGTTCCAGTGCACTGGGACAAAAGGAGGTCAAAAACGGCTAATCCCCTTTGTCCCAGTGACCGGACGAAGGGGATTAGTTTTTGAGGAGGTCTTTCCGAATTTGAATGCATAAATAAATGGAATAAACTCGCTAGCCGTGATGTCGGGGTTGTGTATCAGCAGCAGGAGGTGACAGGCTCATTTTTCTCGGCCCTAAACAGCCTATACGTTGGCGTAGGGCAGACTTTTGACTCGTACCCTCACCGTCACGTTTTCTTTTTCTCCACTTGTGTAGTATTTTTTTATTCCCTCCCCCGGGATATTTGAACCTTGGCACTGTGTTTTTGCTGAAAGTTGCTGATTGTTCCTTTGCACAGGGTCACGGTGGGAAATCAAAAAAGAAGCGGAATTACATTATAGCTTATTTGGAGGCCACGGGGTTCTGCGGGAGCAATCCATCAAATGTTTTTTAGGTGTTTTTGGGCCACATAAAAGGGGCGGGAGTGTTTTTTGCAAGCACTGCATAGCCTCAGGTAAGTTTACCTGGGAAAAATCACTCACATGCACACACACACAAATACACCAGCCACAATATTCGATCCAAGTCCGGGTGAAGGATTATGTCACGGCCGAGGAAAAAATGCAATATGTAATGGTGGTCAGCCCTTGACTGTTTAAAATGCACGCATATGCATTTTAAATGCATTCTGGCCAAAATGCAAATTTTTTTTCTCAGGTGTCAATTCCACTTATTTATAAATTTATATTTTTTATAATTATATATTATTTCTCCAGACGTCAATTCCATGCCATCGTTCGTTCGTTCAATAATTAAAAAATGTTCTTGTTGAAGAAAATGTATAAATTATTATCGGAGAATGCAGATAAACATTGTTATGTTCTGCGATAATAAGGAGACATCTTGTCCACTGATTTATTCATTCAATCGTTCGTTTGTTCGTTCGAAACGGATTAAGTCCAAATACTTGGAGAGAATGCAGATAAACGTTATGTTATGTGAACAATTTACTGTTGGGCAAATACCTTAGCTTTGTATCGACTGTGTGTCCGTCACACACGGAAGCTAAATCTTTATTGAAAAGCAGCTGGGGATGCTCAGTGCGATAGGGCCGCACGTGGAACACCACGTTAGTCACTCACCCACATTGAAAACGGCTGCTGCCCAGACTCTGAGGCAGAAAAAAAAACTTATATTTAATATTTAAAGGACCATATCAAATCGAAGATTTTGCCAAGATAGATTTTTCTATTTAAAAAGCAGCGCATCGAGTTATAGCCATACCATGAATATGATTTGGTTTATTTTGAACAAATACACAAAACATATTTAAACATTTTTGCCATAACCAAAGCTCTGCACTTTTCACTGAGTCAGTTGCTAAGACAAACGAGACTTACATAAAATACAACTGTATTTTATTATATATACTGTATATATATACTGTATATATAATGTATATATATATGAACAACAAACAATTGAGCAATAGAGAAATTACAATTTGCAACTCTTTGCAATTCCTTCACGGATCCCTAGGGTGCACTAGGACAGCAGTTTGCGAGCCCCATACTTAACATATACAAATTAAGTACCTTTGATTAAAATATGTGCTACAGTAAAATGTGTGTGCTGACGAATAAAAGTTGTCAAACTTGATTTGACACCCTTACGGTCCTTTAACTGAGAACGTATTTCGCTAAGTACACCGAGCGGCTGCTCTGTGGATATTTCTAACGCTCTTCGGCTATAAAAGTCTACTGCGAAAGCGCTAAAAAAATATTGTCCCTCGGATAATTGCGCTCATGCTGTTATGCTATTTCGGCAGTTTCAGTACATCTGTTTTGAAACTAATTAAAGACGGCCTGAAGAAAGTTGTTAAAAAAATAAGGGAAATGTAACTTGGCTGCCTTGAATAATGGCCGACGTCTCAACGACGCTCTGCATCTCGGCGCATTACCTCACACCTCCAAAGTGGCCGACATTTCACAATTTGGACTTCGTTTTATGCCCCGGGACGGTTTTACATCATGCCCCGTTGCGATGCCACCAGTTAGCACATTTACCACTATTATCCCCTTCATCTCAATAAAAGTTTTCAATTACAGGCCAGGAATGGGATCAGATAAATGGGCCGCGCTCGTGAAATACTGTACTGGGATGTTTTCTGCAGGCGGTCGGGGTGTGCATGACTGGATGTAGGAAGACCATTTATTAAGATTTATTTGTGTTTTTTTTTGTTTTTTTTTACAAATAACATAATATATGTTATGCATAATGGCAGGAATACACCAAAATACTTCATCATCAGCATTTTTTTGGTTTATTCATGTCTATTGTTGTTTTTCTGGTTTATGTAATTATTTGTCATTAAGATGATTGTAAAAAAAATTAATTGGGGAGAATTTTTTTGTTTCATTGTTTATGCTTAGGTTTATTTTATGGTTTATTGTTTATTATTTGGTTTATTGCATGTTGAGCATTTTCATCTTCTAAATTTTTGGGTTGTATATTACCTATCTATCTATCTATCTATCTATCTATCTATCTATCTATCTATCTATCTACCACACATTTAACGGCTTTTTTTCCCATCCAAGTGGTGCACACACTACAGGATTTAGCAAAGACTGGTGATCACAGGGGATCACGGATGTTGGGATTCTAGCAACAAGCTGTAGGACCTGAGACTTAAGACTTGAGATGATATCAAACTAACCTGATATTCTCTAGTCTGAGACTGATCACAAGAGTCTCTGACCGTCTCAAATCAAACAACTGCTTACGAAGATCTTGAAGATTTGTCGGGGACTCGAAACTCCTCACGAGAGTCCCTTTGGTGTAGACTAGGCATGATGCATGTGTCAAAGACTGTCATGTAAATGATGGGCAACCCAAACAATTACCGTGCAAAAAACAAGGAGGCGAACTTCTTTGAAAAACTGAAATTACATAATGAGTCAGATGTAATCTTAAACAGATACACGCACGAGTCAAAACAATGGCGTGATAGTCGGACCATTTTGAATCATCTGAAGACAGGAAAAACAACCAAAGCGCAAACCTTTGTTGTTAAAGCAGAGAAAATAACAAACCCGGACATATCGAAAGACAGACATCGAGTGGACAAACGCATGCGATGCAACCCTCTCAGGTGGACAGAAAAAACATGTACGGCTAAAGATAATCTGCTTGGACAGAAAACTCATTAAAATGGACATTCCCCTCTTTTCGGGAAGAGGAGGAGAGGCCAAAGCTTCAGGTGAAACTCCATAGCTTGATGAAATGACAGCTGAGTGCAGGAAGGACCCTCTGTTTTTCGTGAAAACACATCAGGGTACTACTTTCTCATTCCATCAGTCAGATGAAAAACAAAAAAGAGATAAAATAGTCCAAAAAGAGATTCTCAAAGACTAAAGAAGTGTGTTCACGGACGTCTATCATGGCAACCACCCGTTTTCCCCGAAAACCCGCTGTTTGCGATTTGAGTTTAACATTTTTTATTTCATTTTACAGTAATGAATGTCACTGAAGTCCAAATATTTTGCACTTAAATTATGTTTCCCTCACTGATTAGAATAACTATTATTAGATAATATATTAGATAGTTGATTTTATTTTTGGATTTATTATTTGATAGGTGGTTATATTTCTTTATTTTTTACACAACCATCCACAACTGTTAGTTGTTACCGATGGGCTAATAATACACACTCGAAAGGGTAGATTCAGGGTAGACCTAAAGTAATAAGTATATAAATAATACATTTGTTCTTGGAAACGGCCCCTAGTGACTGTTTCAGCGCTCACAGTGTATTCACAAATATAATCGTCTTTACAAATATAATCAAATTGAAGTAGAGAAAGAAATTATTCTCATTACACAGCCAAGGTTATTTAGAGAAGAATGTCAATGGAAAAATACCGCATTCACATAGGTCATCTAAGGGGTGATCCACAATGGATGGACCATTTGCACCCGTTTCTGCATTTTCTCAGCCCTTGGCATTTGAGAAAGATTTCAGCCAGGGTTCAAGGAAAGCATCATGAAACAAGGAGAAAATGGCTGCTCTGTATTTTCAAGCCTATTAAGACACATACAAAGCACTCTGATTGTTAAAACTTCAGTCATTGTGTTACCTTGTTTGAATGTAGTATAAAACACATTTGAAAATGGCCCTCACACTGGAAAATCTCTCCTCCTCCTCTTGCCAGACTGTGTTTAAACATATGATGACCCGTAAAATACCCACTTTTTGATTGGAATTTGTTATACACCATAATTATATTTGACTCTTGAATACTGTTTGTCTGGCTTCCTTTGTGTCTTTTAACCTACTATCTCCCCGTGAGGAGGAATAAATTGTATCATTTACCTTTCGTATCATACCATGTGGAGACTTGCCGAGAAGGCCAACAAGCCAAATTATTTTACAGTTAAGGAGGTCAGGACCCTTTATAATGAGGTGTTCTGCTTTGAGTTTTTTCCTCTATCAGTAGACAGTAGCTTACCCAGATAGAATATATTTAGAAATACATTTTATAGCCATATACTACTGTGCAAATTCCCGCTCCAGGTTCTATAATGGGCTACATTGTGTGGTACCCTTGGTACTGTACCAGACAACATCAAATATGCAGTTCTGACAGATTTATTTTGCCCTAAATGTCTGATAGCTTAACTTCTCTTTAATTGTGTTGCTGCTGAAATGACCAACAAAAAAACCTTGTGGCAGTTCCGCCTGCCACACGCCACCCAAGTGGCTTTTCCAGGGATCTCCGGCACAGGGACACAGGCAAGATGTTGAAGCAAACCAGTTTATTGCAGAGATGGCAAAACGGGAGCAGATGGAACATGTGTTGTCAAGACCCTTGGCTGCTTAAATCACATCGCATATTTCCAAATCTGTTCCCATTTAAAAGCTAATTTACAAAGTGTTCATCAAGGTAAGTAATATATATATATATATATATAGATATAATGTTTATTCTCTGTGTGGATTACTCAATTCTAATTCGTCAATAGTGGCAACTGTGCTTTTTTTTAATCTATGGGAGGCACAATGACATTAGCAAGAGTGATATTTTGAAAGCAAAACCTATGTTATGACCCTAACTATATTTCATAATATAGTACAAGCTAGAAAAACACACAGCAACAAATAGTAGATCTATGGCAGGGACCGTATGTGCAGCTGTCCTATCACGTCGGTATGATCAGATCACGCTGTGTGTTTGTCATGACGGACAGACGGCAGAGACACCCAATGATGGCAGGATTTCTCTGATCCCGGATATAAACTCAAAATGATCGGATGACAATCCTAATCTGACAAAACACAATATCGGTAATGGATAGTCGTTTCATCCGATCAATTGGCCCACCCAATATATATTTATATATAGGGCCTATAGTGTGTGTCTTGTGCCTCCGCATGTGGGTGAGTTGTGTGTGTGCTTCAGGGTTGCAGACTCATCTTGTGCACTTGGTGTTGCTCTTTGGGCCCTTGACTTCTCTGCAGGCTTGGGGTTCTTCTGCAGCTGCGGTGCTTTGGGCTTGGAGTGTTCTTGAGGCCGCTGGGAGATTGTGGGGCTTGCGGGTGGCTGCGGAGCCTTTCTGTTGCTCAGAGAAACTATGTTAAGTGTCTGACTTTATACTCCAGCATTAATCAACAATCCCGTGCATAAAGGGGTGGACACATCACACACACATGCACACAAACACAATCAGCATCGGCCTTGAAGCAGCATGCTCCCTTGAACACCCTCCTGATGATGTCTTTCACTTTTCTTCTCCTTCATTGCTGTAGATGTTACAGTAAGAGCTTGTTTGTTTCACTTGTGGTGATTTTCCCCATCTTGGAGAAGCAAAGCAGTTTCGTTGTTTAGATGATCAAAACATGGCAAGGTCATCATATGAAGAGGGGGATTGGTGGCGGCCATAAATGTATAACAGAAATGTTGTGCTCTTGTCATCCAAAGGACGGAGTTATTGTTATACTGTTGCAGGTTGAGAATTTGAACTCGACTTGCATATTGACTATGTCTTGGATGCAATGGCATACAAATACCCTCTTCTCCCATTCTGTTGTATCCCCAGCCTGCTGACAGCACAGGCAAAGGAAATAAAGAAAATAAATAGAATAATGATACAATAGCACTATATACTAGGCTATATACTGTGTGAGTATGAATTGTATGAATTGAAGTGTGTAATCCCCATCAGTCTATAGAACTGATGCATGATGTGAGTATTGCCTACTTATTCCCAGACACTCGCAGTGCGGAGTCATGCCACCTGCAACCCCCCGTCCCTTTCAATGCGACGGCACGTAATGTTTCCAGAACTTATGTAATGTTTCCAGAATGAACTCCCTCTCTCTCCCTCACTCTCCATCCCTCCATCTCTCTCTCAGACCATCCCTGGAGGATGTGTGGGGATGGACGCTGTGCAGTTGCAGCCGAGAGCATCCGTCCATCAGGGAGACGAGGAGGATCCTGGGCATAATGGTGGGCAGATTGTGGCCCCGCACTAACACTGACACTAATGGATTCCAACAGTTCAGGAGCATCGACGCGCCGTCCCGGTGGTCTTAATTCAAAATGGGGCCGTGGGGGTGGAGGGGTGGGATTACTGACAGGCTGGAATGGAGGAAGATGTGGAGTTATAAAGGAGTAGAGGTAGATGGTGAGAGAGGGAGTAGGAAAAGCAGTGGTGGAAAATGTACTTAAGAGCCTTTTCTTTAAGTAAAACTACAAATCCCCTGACACGAAATTACTCCGGTGAAAGTGAAAGTACCACATTGACATTTTGACTATTGAGTGAAATCAGGGAGGGATTTGTTTTCATAACCTGTGCCTTAAAGGTGCAGTGTGTAGAATTTGTCCATTTTGCGGAACAGACATGGCAGAAATGGAATGGAATATGGGATATAATATTCATAATTATGTTTTAACTAGTGTATAATCCCATGAAAATAAAAATCATGTTTTCGCTACCTTAGAATGAGCCGTTGATATCTCCATGGGGGCTGGAGCCCCTTCCACAGATGCCGCCATGTTGCACCACCATGTTTCTACAGTAGCCCAGAACGGACAAACCAAACACTGGCTCTAGAGAGGGACTTTGGCGTTTTTCGCGAGTTTCGCAACCACCATAGATTGTCCCTCCATTCAATTGGTTGCAATCTGCAACCTCACTGCTAGTGGCCGCTATATTCTACACACTGCACTTTTAATCTGTGGAATGACAAGAGCAGAGCATTTCTTTTACATATTTGTGGCTGCCATCAATCCCCACACACACTGTATTCCCACAAACACACATTTAGCTGGAACGCATGCTTGATGAGTACAGAGCTAAATGAGCTAGATGGAGCAAAGAATAGAAAAAAACTTTCAGCATGAATTGTTGATGTCTCAGGTAAATGCACATTTCCTTGGCGACAAAATGTGACGACAGTTCCCAAATCATAAGCTGGAAGAAAAAAATTAAAATAATGGCTGGGAGAGATGGGAGAGGTTTTTTGGCCAAAGGGAAAAATAAAGAAACTTGTGCGATGGATGCTAGCGATGTTACCATGGTAACCCCAAGGAAACGTGATGGACTCTCAGTGACACTTTCAATCCCTCCCTAGAAAGGGGTTATTGCTGAACTGTTAATCGATTTGGAAACTTCTCATAAAATACCATGTAATAATCCCATAGTTGCTTGAAAGAATCCTAAGGAGTATAAAGGGTGGTGTGAATTATTTTCAGTGTTTTGGGAAATGGACTATATGTATTTATTGTAATACTTATTGGGAAAATTGAGAAAACGTTCTATTGGTACAGTTGGTAAGTACCTGCTAATTTATTTTGAGTTTCTAAGAAAGAACCATGAAATGATACAGTAATTTCTTATGAAATAGGAACAGGCCAATTTGGTTAAGTTGATAATAACTAGCGCCCTGACTTTGGAAAACTTCAATTTCCTGCAAATACCGGCAAAATGAAATGAAAAAATTCAGGATAGACATTTTTACAATAAGGGGTACAATAAACTTTCCAAGAAACGTTAAAATTAAATGAAATACATTGAATATTCTGGGATGTTCAACAGTTACATGCTGCACCATGCTGCACCATGCTGCACCATACTGACATCGTCGGGTCAGTAGCCCAGGGCAGGCTAGGTCTGGGGTGCTCCACCAGGACAAGTTGGAACAAGGCTAACCCGAAGGAGCAACATGGCATGGTGTAGAGGGAGGTCCGCAGGGCAGAGGAGGAAACCCGACATGTCAAGGCTGTAGCCATGAGAAAGCAGGGCAGCTGGACGAGGTGGGAGAGAGGGCACTGACCTGGCACGATATCCAGAGCATGGAAGGTCACTGGATCAAGTTTCTGTTGTGTTCTGTCTATGATGTCCTGCCTACACCATCAAACCTCCACACATGGGGGCTGGCAGAGAGCCCGAGCTGCACGCTCTGCAGAAGGCCAGCCAACGTCAAGCATGTCCTCTCCTCGTGTCGGTCAAGCCTGTCGGTCAAATTCCAGTGGCGACATGACCGTATTCTAGCACTGTTGGCTGCTGGTGTGGAGCAGGCAAGAAAGAAGCCAAAACAACTTCCTAATGGCCCTCATTTCATCCACTTTCTCAGGTTAGGGGAGAGTGTGGCAGCAGAGGCGAGGAGCAAAGGGGTCCTGGCCATGGCAAGCGACTGGGAGATGTGGGCGGATCTTAAGAAGCAGCTCCAATTCCCAGAGGAGATAACCCACACTAGCCTCAAGCCCGATATTGTCCTCTGGTCGAAAGGTAGCAAGCAGGTGGTTCTTATCAAGGTTACAGTACCCTGGGAAGAGAGGATGGAGGAGGCACATGAGCGCAAGCTAAAGAAATATCAGGCCCTCATCTTCGAGAGCCAACAGAAGGGATGGAAGGCCTGGAACCTGCTGGTGGAAGTTGGCTGCAGGGGCTTCGCAGGGCAGGTGCTCTGGAGAGCTCTTGGACTGCTTGGGATCGAAGGCCGGGCTAGGAAACAGCTGGTAGACAACATCACCAAGCAGGCGGAGACGGCATCTCGGTGGATCTGGATAAAGCGGAATGAGCGGTGGCAGAGCCAACCTGGTGACGGGCTAACAACATCATAGTTGGGTGGACAGTGGGGGTAGTACCAGGACGCTGGTGCTATCGTCGAGCCCCCCTGACATGTCATGGGCTGAAATTGACGAAACATTGAAGAAGGGGGGTGCCCATTTGAAAACCCACAGAAGCCACTAAACCCAGAGCCAGTTTGGAAGGAGCAATGCCACTGGCTCACAGATGGTGCAGGAGCGGGTGCCTGTAAAGGTGAGCCAGTTGCGATAACCATATGGTAGTTTGCATATTCTTTTCTGGCAGACCAAGTGATCAAGCAAGATCAAGATCAAGAAATTCCGCACCAGCTCACTCCTCAATGTGGAAGGGAAAATCTTCCTTGGGATTCTGGCAAAGAGGCTGACCACTTTCATGTTGAACAATGAGTACATGGACACCTCAGTTCAGAAAGGTGGAGTTCCGGGGGTACCTGGCTGTCTCGAGCACACCAGTGTGATCTCTAAGATCATTGAGGATGCGAAGAGGAACCACGGTGACCTGATGGTACTGTGGCTTGATCTAACCAATGCCTATGGAACGATGCCCCACAAGCTAGTGGAGCTAACACTGAAGACCTACCATGTCCCGGAGCGATTCCAGAAGCTCTTGCAGGGCTACTTCGACAAGCTCAACATGCGTTTCACCTGCGGGAGCTTCACCTCTGACTGGCAGAGGCTGGAGGTGGGCATTGTCACTGAGTGCACAATCTCAGTAATTCTGTTTTCTGCAGCGATGAACCTTCTCGTCAAGTCAGCGGAGAAGCTATGTCGGGATGCAGTACTGGCAAGCGGCATCCAACAGGTGCCCATCAGGGCATTCATGGACGACCTTACCATCACGGTGAAATCAGTACCTGAAGGGAGATGGATTTTGGAGGACTTGGTTGAGCTCACCGATTGGGCAAGGATGGAGTTCAAACCGGCAAAATCCAGAAGCCTGGTACTGAAGAAAGGGCGTGTCTAGGATCGGTTTCACTTTAAGATTGTAGAGGACATCCTTCCAATGGTAAAAGAGAGGCCGATGAGGAGCTTGTGGAAATGGTACAGGGCGGACCTCAATGACAAGCAGAGTGTGAAGGAGATGCTCATGCAAGCGGACATCTGGATGACATCTCTGGAGAAGAGCGGCCTACCCGGCAAGTACAAGGCATGGGGATACCAACACGGGGTGCTTCCCAGACTTCTCTGGCCACTGCTCGTTTACGAGGTACACGTCTCCACTGTTGAGAGGCTGGAGAGGAAGATGTACACCTACCTGAGGAGATAGCTGTACAGCACAGGCAACAAGCTGCAGCTGCCAATAACATCTGTGTTTGAGGAGTACAAGGCAACAAAAACACGGCAGGCCATGATGCTGCGAGACAGTAAAGATGCAAGAGTACGCCAGGCAGACATCGAGGTTAGAACAGGCCGAAAGTGGTCATCCGGTAGAGCATTGAGGGAGGCGGAGGATCGCCTGCACCATGCTGACATCGTCGGGTCAGTAGCCCAGGGCAGGATAGGTCTGGGGTGCTCCACCAGGGCAAGTTGGAACAAGGCTAACCCGAAGGAGTGACATGGCATGGTGCAGAGGGAGGTCCGCAGGGCAGAGGAGGAAAGCCAACATGTCAAGGCTGTAGCCATGAGAAAGCAGGGCAGCTGGACGAGGTGGGAGAGCGTGTGAGAGAGGGCACTGACCTGGCAGGATATCCGGAGCATGGAAGGTCACTGGATCAAGTTTCTGTTGTGTTCTGTGTATGATGTCCTGCCTACTCCATCAAACCTCCACACATGGGGGCTGGCAGAGAGCCCCAGATACACGCTCTGCGGAAGGCTAGCCAACATCGAGCATGTCCTCTCCTCGTGTCGGTCAAGCCTGGCGGATGGGAAATTCTGGTGGCGACATGACTAGATTCTAGCACAATTGGCTGCTGGTGTGGAGCAGGCAAGAAAGAAGCCAAAACAACTTTCTAATGGCCCTTGTTTCATCCACTTTCCCCAGGTCAGGGGAGAGTGCAGCAGCAGAGGCGAGGAGCAAAGGGGTCCTGGCCATGGCAAGCGACTGGGAGATGCGGCCGGATCTTAAGAAGCAGCTCCAATTCCCAGAGGAGATAATCCACACTAGCCTCAGACCCGACATTGTCCTCTGGTCGAAAGGTAGCAAGCAGGTGGTTCTTATCGAGCTTACAGTACCCTGGGAAGAGAGGATGGAGGAGGCACATGAGCGCAAGCTAAAGAAATATCAGGCCCTCATCTTCGAGAGCCAACAGAAGGGATGGAAGGCCTGGAACCTGCCGGTGGAAGTTGATATATACAGTAGCTACTTGGGTAGATAGGAAATTGGGTAGGTACTGTAGATAGATGTAGGTAGGAAGGTTACATTTAAGTAAAATGTTAAATATTTACAGTATATATAGGTATTATTCTTATTCTAGGTAAGCAACTATTCTAATAACAGAACCAAAGTGGAATACTTCACTGTACAACCTCAATAAAAAGGGCCCTTACTGTACCTCCTTCACTGTAAAATAATTTGGATTTGCTGACCGTCTTGGTAAGTCTGCAGTCGATGCAACACAATGCAAATGACAGAATTAATTCATCCAGTAGAAGAGACGAGGGAGCTAGATAAACACCCCTCAACAGCCAAATGCCATTATTGTGTACAATAAATGGAAAAATTGACACAATTGAACCTACTGTATGTGTAAAAACAGGGGTCAGGCAAAAACTATAATGTACTATATCACTAAAAATTTATTGCCATTATTAGAACCTATATATCAAACATTTAAAAGCATAGAGAATGAGATTATTTTTGTTTTCTGCCCGTGGGCAAAGAAAACAACCAATTTCATCGCTTTGGTAAACTGTACACAAAACAAAGTACTTCATCACCGCTATCCGCCACCAAAACAAAGCTTTAAATAACATTTTGTGAGAATGGCACATAAATAAATGTGAAAATGTACATATGAACCCCAAAATACAACTGATCTTCCCAGAACCTTCAGGCAAGGTCACAAGATTAAGAAATTAATAAATTGCCAATTAATGCAGCTAATGAAATTAACTACAGAGCTGCCATTGGACCCTTGCTGTTTAAGTATTTCTATGTACACGTATGATGAACAAAACTCACCATCACAGTAAATATTAGATGAATGGAAGGCCGAGATCGAACCCTGAACGCTCCAAAATGAGGCGATTACATTTTTTAAATGGGCCTGCTATTCCAGCGATTTCCTTTGGCCGCAAAGTAAACAACATTATGCTTTCACTGGGTGGTTTGTATATGCACATTTTGCCGCCAAGGCCAACGCTGATGCCGGATGCGAGAGGAAACATACATGCCTGTTGAATTCAGCCATTCAGCCATTCAGCAATTCAGCGGTAAATAATTCTTTGAACAGCTCTATATCAGCCATCCTCAAGTAACATCATAGCGCCTGAGTTCAGCCTGATATATATAAATATTATATAAATATTTTATATATTGTATATATTATTCTGTAATAAGTTTATACTTTTTTACTTTTAAGATATTAGATTGTATATACTGTGTCTCTATATATATTATATGTATATAGGTATATTACTGTATATATTCTATTTTTAGTAAAAGTTTTGGTTTATTATTATATTTTATTTATCTCTATCTATCTATCTATCTATCTATCTATCTATTTCTTATGGGTATTGTATATTTTGTTTTGTATTTTGGATTGCTAAGCTTTTTTTATGTTACTCGTCTATCCAACCAACTCTGAGACAAATTCTTTGGACAAAGAAATGTCCGGTGTCAAACAATACCTGATTCTGATATCACCAAAATAACAACATTCACATTAATGTCAAGATCAAGATTATTTTCTAATGAAAAAATGTCCCTCTGTTCCAATGTTTCCCTCTATTCTCGGTTGATGAACTTTCCAAAAAAATTGCCATCGATATTTGCTTTGTCTCTCTCTGTCTTCTAGATTAAGAAAGGGAGAGAGAGAGAGAGAGAGATAGAGAGAGAGAGAGGGAGAGAGAGAGAGAGAGAGAGAGAGAGAGAGAGAGAAAGAGAGAGAGAGAGAGAAAGAGAGAGAAGGCCTCTTTGTAAAGGAGCCGGTAATACAGTTGTACCGCTGGGTTGATTCATTTCCCATCATGCCATGACACAAAAGCGAACC
>OMKR01109965.1:0-14606 GCA_900302355.1 Cyttopsis rosea | reverse complement strand
AATCTCACACGGGGCTGTCACAACCATGTAATTTTAGTTGACGATTAATTGCCATAGAAATAATTGTGATGAACAATTCACTTGTTTCATTTTATCCTGTTATCAAAGTATAATCTCATAATACACATCTGCCTATTACAGAAGAGCCATCTATTGACAGAAACATAAAAATTCAGCTAGACAGCGTTTACATCCAAATTACAGGGGTAGTTTAAACCAGTGTTGTAACCAATTATTTTTATTACTAAAATAATTGGGATCAGACGATGTAATAATTCTAACGATCCAATATCACACTTTAAATAGTATATCTGGTGAATCTCCGTTGGATTCTTTAATGAGCAATTTTGAAATATTGTAATATACAGGGTTCATTCTGGCATTACAAAATGAAATTCAAGGACACGCAAAACAAATATAATCAATGCGATCTTTATTAATTAAAATATAATCTTAGTCTAATATATTAATATATAAATAAATAAAGATGCACTTCACGTCAAGCACTTCAGCACAAAAGGGGCTATTTTCAAGGTATTCCAGTACAACTTTTAAGGATGAAATTCAAGCACCTTAAGGACCTGGTAAGGACCCTGAATATAATATATTGTGTTAAATTGTAGCAATAATGAATTTCTGTGTTGCACAGCCCTAGTTTACGGCTTGTACAAATGGTACAAAAATGTGAAAATTCCCCCCACAAAAATAGAAATGACAATTTGATGAAATAAAGTGAAAAAGCTCACTTACAATTACCTGCTGGTCAGAGGAGATGGACTCCAGGGCTTTCTGGATCACCCTACAGCCGTACATCTGCAGAGCCAGGGGGAGCACGTGGCCGCGGATCCGTGTGGCCAAGGCCAGCTTCTGATCTGCGCTCCCAAACTGCACGACAACAAAAGAGAATTCAGCACAGACTCAAGCCGACCCTTCTGCAGGCTCCCCAGCTCTCTGTGAGCCCCACACACACACACACACACAGAGCCTGTATACAGTGCAGTTTATTTACAAAACCGTTCCGACCTCAAAGAACTTCTGGATGACGTAGTTCCCAAACACATCGGTCATCAGCTGGTACGCCGCCTGCAGAATCTCTCCAAACACCATCTGCCTCTCGGCTGGAGTGGCCCGCTCCAGCTTTTGCTGAATAAACCTAGAGGAAAAATTAGTCTGTTAATATTGAAAACAAAACAAAAACAATGATAATGATTGTGAGACCACAGTAGAGCATTTGAGCTAGTCAGAGTTTAAGATCACGCTTTTCAGTGGCTGAACTAAGATCCATTTGAAGGTAGAGGGTGGGACAGATACACTGCTCACAGTTCAGTACGACACAAGGGTTTATGCTTAAATAGTGGAAAGAATATTTGACTCCTTATGATTCCTTCTTTGGAGTTAAATGTGCAAAAACAATGAATTTGAGTATAAAATGTCCATGATTAATTTCTAATTAGTCTTACTAGTTCTTTCTTATATTGTTTTAAGTGCAAATAATACAATCAGTTATTAAATAAAATAAGCTGATAAAAGCAGATGCCTGTATAAATAAAGTTATTATTTTAAATTCCATAAAATGCATTATATCTTTGGGGTTAGGGTAATTTCTAATATAGCCAAATCTTTGCCCGATTGACCGTAAAAATAAAATGTTCTTGATGATGTTCCGTTTCTGTGCCTTGCAGACATGACAACCTGAGATCTTTAGCACGTTTCACCGAAGCATCGGATTAGTTTTTGTCCAGAGACTATCACAGATTGGGAAACGTTATCCAGGTCAAAAATGGACAGAAGTATTTTTTAACAGAGGTAGGTAGGTGTGTGTGTGTGTGCGCGTGCGTGTGTGCGCGTGTGCGCGTGTGACAGCCACCTGGATCCGTGCTGGTCCTGAGAGAACTCCACCATGTGCCCCGGCAGGTCACGGAGCTGGAGGTTGGGGAAGCGGTTATTCCGGAAGTCTTCCAGGAGGCGGCTGCGTCCGGAGGGCATGACGTCGGAACGGCTGTAGCGCGGCCGAGACGGAGGGAACAGCTGGCTGGTGGAGTTGAACAGACTGGACGTGCCGCCGGCGCTGCGGTACTTTGCCTCGGCGCCGGGGGCCGCGGAGATGTAGCGGCCACTGCCGTTGGTGAGGCCACCTTGGGTTTAACAAGACACAAGAACGGTGATTAGATACTTTACCCCTCCATATTAGTTCTGCTCCCCCACTACTGAATCCTAAAATGGATGAAAAGCTGGCTTCGCCGACTGGTATTTGGTCACCGTGCTTAAACAGGGTTCATTCTGGCCTTACAAAATGAAATTCATGGACCTTTGAGAATTGTTACTATTTTTAAGGACTTCATGCAAAACAAATATAAATAAAAAAATTTCAATATGATCTTTATTAATTAATATACAATATAATCTTAGTCTCATTGTCTATTATTTATATCATAGTAGTATAATAGTATCTATTAGTATATCTATATACATTATAAATCTCATTGTCATCTATTATATGGGTCTATTTCCAACCATACTGGATTAAATTTACATTTCTCTGGCATAATCTACGTTGTAAAAGCCATTCTGCAATTGTTTTATTATGTTACGATTTGAATAACAAAAAGCACAAAAAGGTCTATTTTGAAGGTATTCCAGTACTTATATTTCTGAGGACAAAATTCAAGCACCTCAAGGACATGGTATGAACCTAGAGTCTATGAAGTTCATAAAACTGCAACGCTTTATAAACTAGTGTAGAAACTTGTGGACAACAATTAATGGATATATTTAGATACGATCACCGTGTGTAGAGCAGGTCACTGGGGCAAAAGTTGATTAAATACTATACTTGGTACTAGATTGTAGCTCACAGAATTAATCAGCACTCATAGAGACTGAACTCCTGCATGTGTTTCATTTGCTTGAAAATTCTAAATAACAAAGTCTCAGCATTGTACATATTACAATACATGATAATGACATTCGACTTGGTTTGCAAGAAGTTTTGGGGTGTTTGGTGACCACGACTTACCGAGGTGAAGGCTGGAGGAGGAGCCGTGAGAGGAGGGCAGAGAGGGCGGGGGGGTGAGCGGGGAGTGGCCCGGTGTCAGGCCGATGGGGCTGGGCGAAGAGGAGTAGCCCAGGCTGTTGTAGAAGGGCTGGCCAATGGGGGTCAAACTGCTGCCGCCGCGCTTGTACAGGTCCGAGCTGGCCAGCAGGGAGTCCCTGCGAGACACGCCACTACTGGTGGAGCTGGACACTGATGAGGAGAGAGGGCAGGCCAAGAGCAAAGTCAGGAAGTGTAGATCAATCAAAAGAAAAACAGAATGAGACAAAGGAACAATGGAGTATTCTCAGTGGTAATTATTTGCTCGTTGTTTGAGACAAATGCTGCTCTCAGAAAACATCCCTCAACATCAGCACAAGATCAAAAGGTTTCAGTACACTCATTCTCACAACATTGAGCCCATAAGTGTGTAATTAATATATCTATTTATCTGAGGATGAAATTCAAGCACCTGGTAAGAACCCTGTAATAAACTTCAAATTTCCATATAGTGTCATGTGAACTACATCTGAACTACAGTTTCCTCAATATCAGGAATTGTGACCTCATCAGGAGAGACAAATGGGGATTCTGCATTAAACCCATGCTGATCACCAGGTGATTGAAGTTCTACAGTTTTATTGCCGAGGTACGTCACTGACCAGAGGAGCCGAAGCCTCCGAGGGCGGACCCCAGGCCCACACCGAGGGAGCCCCCTGTGCTGCTGAAACCCAGGGAGGAGCTGGGCGGCGGGGGGCCAGCCGAGGTGTGGGAGAACAGGGAGGAGCTCTGGGAGGTGGCGGCCACCGAACCAGAGCCGTAGAAGGAGCTGGAGGGCAGGCCGCTGGAGGGCGGCGGGGGCTGCTGCTGCTGCTGCTGCTGCTGCTGCTGTGGCTGGGGCATGGAACGGTACAGCCCATTGGCTGGACCGGACATGTTGTTGCCGGAGCCAGACGCAGATGCTGCAGCCGCTGTAGGAGGGGGGAGGGTGAGGAGAGGAAACGTGTCCAAACATGTCCGCACTGGTGTGAAGTGAATATTCAAACGGTCTTTAATGAGGCAGTAAGAGCGGCAGTATCAGAAATGGATGGCAAACGTGGCAAACTCTTTCAGCCGCCGGAGTTCCTCAGCGTTTCACAAGGTAAAAGCTGAAGAAGACCAAATGCTGAGAGCGGACATGTTCTGCGTGTTCTTACTTGATCTGTGCTGATTGGGGCTGAATACCGAGCTCTGAGATGACAATTTATACCAACGTTTAGGTGGAGAGAGGCATTCCATTATGGCTTTGAATTAGAAAGTGGACTATTCCTGGAGAAATTGTAGAACTGTGTGCGTATGTATGTGCCTGTGAGTGCATATGTTTATATCGGTCTAGATCTCTCCCGTGATGACTTGTTCTCTGCTGGGTTTACGGCGGCTTGCATTCTGCTTTGGTGGAGCTCCGTGATGCTCTGCTTTATAGGGTGAAGACTTGTGACATCTCAAAGACATCACATGACAATGCCGCCCGGTTGCCGTAGCTACTGGGTGGCAGGGCTATGTGGGGATTTCCCTTAATATGTTTATATGGATAGTTTCCATGATGACTGGTTTGGGATTTTTGGGGCAAAGATGATATATTTTGTGTCCATGTGGCTCGAAAACTGTAGGAAAGAAATAATAGTAAGACGAGATAGTCCTCACCAGCCTGTGCAGCCGCGGGGTTGATGAGAAGAGGGGTCTGGACGAGGCGGACCGGTCCACCCAGACCAGTGCGAGCTCCTGGTCCCATCACCAGGGCCCCCGTCTGGTCATAGTACGCTGCAGGGGCCAACACTTGATAACCTGAGGAGAGTCACCACAGAGGAACATTGAAGCAAAGGTTTGATCAATACAAGTAGGAACCGGAAACAGAAAGTCAGGAGAGTGAGATGGGATTCGACAGGACAACAAAGACGACTGCGGATGCAGTGTGACAAATCTAGTAAACATTGAATGCAATAAATATTAAAATGTCAGAAAGATGCCATCAGTAGCACGAACGAGAGAAAACCTGTTGCAATATATGAAATGTGTGCGATCAGAAGCTCAGGGTGCTATAAGGAGTGAGACTGCCATAGCCTTCAGTACTCAAGTTTCACAATTAAGTTCATGAAATTGTTGTTGACGATTAATTGTCACAAATATTCGCAATTAACAATTTAGCTGTCTTTTTGTTCATTTTATGCCACTATTGTACTGTAATAATAATGAATTTGGAACATAATTTGACAGAACGTTTTCATCAGTTGGGTTGAAGCAACTTATCCATTTACTCACAATCTGGATGGAAACATGATTGCAATGATTTGAGGTAATCCTGATCATGGTTTTTATCGTTGGATTCTCCAATCAGGCAATTATGTAATAATTGGGTGGGATGGAAAGGAGTTACAAATTACAATGCAACACGGTAAGGGTCCACGGCGCAGTCCTTGTTTGACAAGCTCTCACAAGCTCAGGTTTTAAGCTTCGGGTATTAGTGGAAACTAGACTTCCAGACGAAACCATGGCTGTGATCAAGTTATCTGAATGAAATTGGGCTCATTAGAACCGCAAGAGTCTCACCTTTACAGCCATGCCCTGAAATGTGTCAGCTACATAGGGTAAGTTAGCTTCAGGGTCCTAAACAGACAGTTTTCTGACCTTTTTTTCTTTTTCCCATTTCTGCACAATGTGGTACCCAAGCAGTCATGGAATTGTAGAAATTGGGTATTGCTACAAAGCTCAGACTCCAAATCGCCAATATCCCTAAATAATTTATACTGCATCACAGTATAACATTTTTTTCAAGGTCATGAGGTCTTCAGGTGGTCTTTTGGGGGGATTTGACCATTTTTCCACATTCTTGAGTGGTAAAAGTTTACCAAAGCTGTGTAATTGTATCAACCCACAACTTGGTGCAGTAACTAATCACACATAATTGAGCATGGGAATGGCCATCATTAGGCATGAAAATAATGTTCAAAGCCCCTTCCCCACACACAAAATATTAATAGTTTTATTAGGCGCAATTACAAATGTATTTATTACCTTTTAATTTATAGAAAAGATTGGCATACAGTGTCAAGCTGCATCTCAAATGATTCCTTAGGGCCTCAGCTTTCTGAAGGTGTAAGGCACTACTTGTATGTGGCACCAACTGCTGACCCCCCACAATCTCCATAACCCTGTTTGATTCTTTTTCGTGTTGTGCTGCCGTTTGCAGTCTCTGATTACACTTAATTTAATCACTCATCCGATCGACCCTTTTAACAGAGGTTAGGTTGTTAATTTTAACTCCAGCAGTAAAGATTTTATACAATGTCGACTTGAAAACAGGTGGTGAAATGCAAATTTGTATTGCGTATATATGCATGTTTAAAAAAAATCATTGTCAACACATTTTAGATATTTAAAGAAAGGCTCTGCTCCTCAACCTGTCTTGATTATGAAAAAGTAACCATTCTTACAAGGACAGTGTGCAGTGACCTTTGTGGAAAAAACCCCCTGTTCGGTGTGGCAGCAAAAAGTAAATAGGCGTTTACGTTTCTTACACCAATACAATGATTAGCGCAGCATTGTATCAAGTGTCATAAACGCGGTGAAAGCCAGTGAAAAAAATCTCATACAGAAGAAATTATTTGCCTGGCGTGGAGATGACTATCAGTGCAAATGGGACTGAACGACAAATGAAAGGCCAGTGGTGAGGAGCTGACCTGGCATGCCGGCGTACGCCAAGGCTGGGTTAGCAGCAGCTGCTGCTGCCGCCAGACTCTCCTGCTGGCTCTGCTGTCCCTGCCCGGGTGTGAGGGGGCGCTGGTTGGCCCCTGTGCGCATCACCTAGGAGCAAAATAAATAGAGATAAGTCACTTTCACAATCAGATACAATACAGCCTGACAGGGTGACTAGTAGTTGCCATATCACAAGAAGTAGGGCTGAACGATTTGGGGAAAATATCCAATTGCGAATTTTTGCAGATTTGCGATTGGATTTACCATTTTTTAAAGTCAATATTCACTATGTAATACATTTAAAACATGTGACGGAGCATTACCACATGAGATACCATCAAAATATTAACTGCTCTGTATTCTAATGTTAAAGATATGAATTGCGTCCAACATTTTTTTTTAATACAGAACAATCAAACATAGAACAATAACAAAAGCTGTTAAGTAAATAAAGTAGTAATAATAATAATAATAATAATACAAGCAAATACATATAAGAAAATTATAGGACCTTTCTGTAAACAAGCTGACATTGAAATAGTTGGATCATTGACTTATGGCTCAGGAGCAGCATCGAAATATTGCACATTCTGCAATCAAGTTAAATAAATAACAAATAAGCACATAAAAAATAAACATTTCAAACAACATAAGAATCTAAATATTGCACAATTGTTACAATCTGTAAAGTAAACATTTACTGATATCTAGCATATAGCTTATAAATTGACAATCTAGAATAATGAGGTATAATAATAGAAACAGAAATATAAATGTTACACAAAACATCTAAATATTGCACATTAACCTAAAAACACATTTATTTACTGATAATCAGCATTTAACTTTTGAACATTTTTTTCCCCCACAAAGGCTGCCACTATGGGATAAAGTGCAGAACAAATAAAAATTACTCGGAACAACAGAATTCTTACATAATACTTGCTTCCCTGACAACTTCTTCTCAACACTCATTGTAGTCTTTACAGATTTTTTTTGTAAAAAAAAAAAAAAAAAAACACAACAACAACAACAACAACAAAAAACCCCAGCATGTCAACCTTTACTGGTTTGAAATGAATGCTGACACGTGACTACATTGCCGCCAGCACTAAACACTCTCTCTGATGTCTAACTTGTGGCTGGTATGCACAGGAATTTGCGAGCCAGTTTGCTCATCATCAGAAAGTTAACATTGTGCACCTTCCACCAGGCCAGGGGATCTTCTCTCCATCGATGGTAGGAGTCATCAGGTAGCTGTTCAGTTCAGCTTCCATGGCATCCTCCAACTGCACAGCGGATGAAGCAGGGGGCACAGCAGTTCTTAAAGAAGCTGCCCAATGACTGCTTTCCCTTCTTCACAGTGGATGGCTCTGCCTCTGCTGCACGGCGTCTGTGGTGCTGAGACAAGCCCTCTTCGGCTGCAAATCACAGAGATGAGAGCTGTTTTACCTGTGATGTAATTTTGAGCAAAAATTGCCAATCAAAGTAATCAAAATACAATAACTTATATTGCATGTGGCATCTTATATTCACTAAACTGCACATAAAAATGTTACATAAAAAAGTTACCTTCCCTTTCCTGTTCCATTTCAGTCTTCACTCTTTCTTTGATATATGGGACATTCTCTGCATTTATGTAATTAATCTTGGATCAAGGAATGAAGTGATGTCCAGAAGCTCCTGTGTGGCTGGGTCGCTGAATTTATCCGCCATGTAACCATGGGCTCTGGACTTTATTGCCTTGGTAAGGTCTGTGTCCTCATCATTTTCAGCTAGAGTTGATGTTCTCAGGAGATGCAGGACTGGCTTCAGTTATGACACCCTTACAGTCAGGTCCATAAATAATTTGAGGGAATTTACATCCAAATCAGGTGAACAGTGTAGGAATTACAAATTTTATATGTTTTTTAAGGGACCAAAAGTAATTGGACAATTGGCTGCTCAGCTGTTCCATGGGTGTGTGTTATTCCCTCGTAATTTCATTTACAAGGAACAGATGAAAGGTCTAGAGTTCATTTCAAGTGTGGTATTTGCATTTGGAATCTGTTGCTGTCAACTCTCAATATGAAGTCCAAAGAGCTATCACTATCAGTGAAGCAAGCCACCATTAGGCTGAAATCAAAACAAACCCATCAGAGAGATGGCAAAATCATTAGGTGTGGCCAAATCATTGGTACATTCTTAAAAAGAAAGAACGCATTGGTGACAAAAAAGACCCAGAAGACCACGGAAAACAACTGTGGTGGATGACAGAAGAATTATTTCCCTGGTGAAGAAAAACCCCTTCACAACTGTTGGCCAGATGAAGAACACTCTCCAGGAGGTAGGCGTATCTGTGTCCAAGTCAACAATCAAGAGAAGACTTCACCAGAGTGAATACAGAGGGTTCACCACAAGATTTAAACCATTGGTGAGCCTCAAAAACAGGAAGACCAGATTAGAGTTTGCCAAAAATCATCTAAAAGAGCCTGTACAGTTCTGGAACAACATCCTATGGACAGATGAGACAAAGATCAACTTGTACCAGAATGATGGTAAGAGAAGAGTATGGAGAAGGGAAGGAACTGCTCATGATCCAAAGCATACCACCTCATCAGTGAAGCATGGTGGTGGTAGTGTTATGGCGTGGGCATGTATGGCTGCCAATGGAACTGGTTCCCGTGTATTTATTGATGATGTGACTGCTGACAAAAGCAGCAAGATGAATTCTGAAGTGTTTAGTGCAATATCTGCTCATTCAGCCAAATGCTTCAGAACTCATTGGACGGCGCTTCACAGTACAGATGGACAATGACCTGAAGCATACTGCGAAAGCAACCAAAGAGTTTAAGGCAAAGAAGTGGAATGTTCTGCAATGGCCAAGTCAATCACCTGACCTGAAACCAATTGAGCATGCGTTTCACTTGCTGAAGATAAAACTTAAGGGAAAATGCCCCAAGAACAAGTAGGAACTCAAGACAGTTGCAGTAGAGGCCTGGCAGAGCATCACCAGGGATGAAACCCAGTGTCTGGTGATGTCTATGGGTTCCAGACTTCAGGCTGTCATTGACTGCAATGAAAAAGGATTTGCAACCAAGTATTAAAAGTGACAATTTGATTTATGATTATGTTAGTTTGTCCAATTACTTTTGGTCCCTTAAAAAAAGGAGGGGCACATAAAATTTGTTGTAATTCCTACACCATTCACCTGATTTGGATGTAAATACTCTCAAATTAAAGCTGAAGTTGTGCGCAGTTCTTGATTGTTTCATTTCAAGTCCATTGTGGTGATGTACAGAACCAAAATGATGAAAATTGTGTCAATGTCCAAATATTTATGGACCTGACTGTACATGCACTTCACCAGAGAGGGCATCTAAACTCCTCGAGAGGACACAGGGCATTGATTGATTGATTCGAGGACCTCTGTGTCCTGCCAAGTGGGGACCAGGTGACGCATCTTCCTGTCTTGAGACAGAACCTGAGACAAGGCCTTGCTCTGCTCCAATATCCCCATCTTGGACACTCTGCACTGAGTGAGGCACAGCAAGAGTTAAATCTGCCGGAGCACTCGTTGATTACAGTCTTCTTTTTCCAACTGTGCGAGAAATGGCCAACAAACTGTTTACAAAGTTCTGTTGCCCGTTTTACTCTTGCGTCATCTTTCACAGCATTTTCTGAAACCAAAAAAATCATGAATCAAAACATTATGTAAGGTACAGTATTACATTTTTCAGACTGAAAATGTAATAATAAACTTTACTTTTATACTTTTCTAGCAAGAGCATAAACGTGCTTCATAGAAAGCAATACAATCAACAAGTAAAATCATAAAGCAGGTTATTATTAATCATACATTAAATCACACACACACACAGAGAGAGAGACTTACCAAATGCAAGATGCAGCCTGTGGCCAAAACACTGAGGCTGATCCTGGATTTTGTTCCACAGCTTTGATAACATTTGATCCATTATCAGTGGTGATGCATGTCTGGTCCCCTGCTTTCAGACACCGGCTGGACAAACAGTCTTAGTCCATACGCAATATTCTCTCCCATGTGGTCAACAGGAAAGTACGCTGATTGCAGGCAGAAATTCTTCAACTGAAAGTCATCATTTATGAAGTGTACGATGAGACTTAGGTACGGCTCAGTCGTCCTGCTTGACCACAAATCGGGTTGTTGTGGTGCAATACTCCACATTCTTCAGCTCTGTCTCCACTTTTTTTCTTCCTACATTCCGCGTACAGTTCTGGGATGGCAACTTGACTGAATTATGTGCGGGAGGGAATTGAATATCTTCTATCCAGTGTTGGGAAGAGTTTTTGAAACCCATTTTTGGTCACGGTGCTAATAGACACCGTCTTTAGCGAGGTAGTGCATTATGGCGTTCATTAGTTCACGGTGCCTTCGTGAGCCCTTTTCATACGGAGTAACAGTCGCAATTAACTCTGAAATACTAGTTTGTTTACTAGACTGGGTTAGAGCATCACTACTTTCACTTCACTTTTTGGCCGTACACTTGTCATATAGCCGCTTTTTCAAGTGCTCCTATAGGTTTGTGATGTTGTCTCGTGACGACTGTTCCACGACAGGCCTTGCACAATACCTTATTTTGTTGCACATATGTCGCCTCAAATCCGAAATAACTCCATAAGATTGAAGTGCTGCTTTTCTTCAGAACTAATGTTGCTTCTGGCTCAGCACAAGCCATTTTTCCGCACCATGAGGTAACCTTTTGATTTCACTTTCACCGTGTTTGTTGTTAGTGGTCGTGCCTTGGGCCACATCTGATTGGTGAGCATGACTTTTACACGTGGAGCACGGCACATGTGATTGGTTAGCATGACTGTCACTCAAGGAGGACGGCACTTCTGTGTACACGAGGAGGACGGCATCGACAACAGTTTAAACACGTCGAATATCGCAGCCTTTGCGATTTGATAATTGCATCGTTTCGCGATTTCAATTTGAAATCAATTAATCGTTCAGCCCCAACATGAAGTAACTTTTTCTCTTTGAATGTGAAAACACAGCAAGTGGAACTTGGTGACCATTTCATAATTGTTCTATTGCATGCCCTGTGTGCATATCCCTTTTCCGTCTCATTTGAAACGGGAGCGTAATGTTACTCTTGATACTCAGATTTTGTAACTGTAGCAACCAAAATGTGTGAAATTCTTTAATATTGAAGTATTTACAATAATCAGCTGATGAGGCATAATAGTTCCAGCGGCAAAATAAGATTCAAAAGATCATTGCAACCAGAAATCTGGAAGCCAGCCTTTTATTTATCAGTATCAGAAGACCCACCTGTGGCTGGCCCGGTCCTGGCCCCTGATTGGACGCTTGCTGATTAGCAGAGTGATTGGCAGTGGCAGCGGCCTGTTGCTGAAAAAGGTTGGCTGGGTACACACCCCATGGTACGCCATAGTACTGTGGTGGGACCACCGTCGGGCCTTGGGAAAGAGATTTAAAATGTAAATGACTGATAAATATTTTGGAAGCTTTTATATCCCAGCAGTGATCATTTGACAGAGAATCCAAATTAAAACGTCTGAACATGCAGCGTGCTAACCTGCTAGCGTGGCTGCTGCCGCTAGCCCGGCAGCAGTGTAGGGGTCAGTTCCTGGAGGGCCGGCGTTAATGATGTAGGGGTTTGGCACAAACGCAGGAGCAAGGCCAGCTAGGGAATAGTAAAAACATGGAGCCAAATAAGTGCATATCAAGTAGGAAAACTGATCCCAAAAGGTCCACGTTTGAGTATGAAACTAAGAAAACGTGCTTGTCAGCAGTTTCCTTATAATATAAAAAGTGATAGATGCGCCAGCTCATTTACCAAGATGTTGCTGCTGTGCGGCAGCCAGCGCATATTGTTGTTGCTGGGCAGCAGTGAGCTGCTGGACAGTCAGATGGTTGGATCTCTGGAACAACTATGGGGACATAAAAGTTTAGTCAGTGAAAGGATGCGTACAATAATGACGAGAAACGTGTAGCGGTGTACCAGACCTGCTGCTGGGAGTTGTAGTCAAAGAGGCCGACGGGGGTCCCAGAAGAGTCCACCTGGATCTGGTTTCCAGCGTAGTCGAATTGGAGGGACTCGACCCCGGCTTGCTGCTCCATGCCCCCCATGCCCTGAGCGTCGTGATTCTGGAAGTCCTCGGCAGGAGCCTTGTTCTGGCCCGGGTTCTGCTGTTGGAGGGCGTGGGCATGGGCGTGGGCATGGGCGTGGGCATGGGCATGGGCATGGGCATGGGGGTGGTGCTGGTGCTGGTGCTGGCCCATCATCTCCAGACCAACTTGGTTGGGTCCCATCCTCTCCACTGCCTCCGTCGGGGAGGCTTGGCGACTTCCGGGGGTCGGGCTAGATGAGCAAACATTAAGAAACCCCACACATCAAGAACTTTCAATCATCCTTTGAAAACAGGGTACCTGCAAGAATCGGCTCTTTTAAAAGGTGAAATATTATAAAGACCAAATATAGAGAAAATACATACTATATCTGGCCAAATGAGTTGTAAACATCAGCAGTTTTAAATGAGCACCTGTTGTCAAAAATGTTGCGTCATTCATCTGGTGGGACTTTACAGGAGCTATTGAAGTGCAATAGAAACGGGAAACGCAATAGTGTGGAAACGTGTCAAAATGAAAATAAAAACCATTACAGGTTTTTTTTCCCCAGTGTAGACATGAGAGCAATGAGTGGGGATTTGTTTTTAAAGAATGAAATACCTAGCTAACAACAAATAAGGGCTCTATATATTGAAAGACTCTTTTCTGCCAAAAATAACAAATTTCAGCATCTACAGCAATAAGAAACTTTGCTCACTTGAAGTCTTTGCAGTCTCTGTCCATGCCGTTGAGAAGGCCTCTTCCATTGGCTTTTGAAGGATCGCTCTCCTCTCCAACCTTCAACTCTGCGCTTTTGTCTTCCTCAAAGGGAGACGACTTTTCTGGGACTTCGCTCTTTTCCCTTCCATCTTGGTCAGCATCTCCACCACCCTGGAAGCACAAGATGTAAGAACGTGTGCCGAGAACATTGTCCAACTACTAATGTACCCAGTTTTATTATTTTGCACAAGGGAGACACAACATAGCCAGACGACTTACATAGCCGCCATTCCTGTAGCGTCCGTCCATCTTGTCACCCGGAGAGGAGCTCAGGACATACTCCACCATGCTCACGCCCAGACCTCCGCCCTCAGAACGGGGCGATAGCACAGAGTTAGCATCGCCGTTCCCATGGAAACTCTGGCCCGGTCGCCTTTGCACCATGATTGGTTGAGACACTGAATGATCTAAATGGGAAAAACAAACAAAGACCAAGTTGACTATGAAGGCCAGTGAAAAAAGAAAAAGAAAAAAAAAGGCGTATTCTAGTAACGCTAGTCACATAACCAGTGTGTGGGATATTTGAGTGATGAAAATAAAATCACGGCACATGTGAAAGACTCACGAGATGTTCCCCACGCATTATCTCGCCACTCCTCTCCCAGAAGCATTCCTTTCCTTCCATCCTTGGCCAATTCATCAGAGTCCCAGAGCTTTTTTGCTGGCAAAAGCTTAAAAAATAAAATAAAATAGACCAACATCGTCAAATATATTAGCAGCCACCTAAAGAAAGGCCATCATCGTGAATGTTAGTAGTGGTTGTGGGCTTACCTCGCCCATGCCCCTGGACTCCAAAGCAAGAGCTTGAAAGTCGTAGTTCATCTCATCCACAGCACGGACCTGAAAAAGCAAAGTGAGGAAAAATGCTGAGTAACACAAAAATCACTGGCCAGGCTTGGTCTTTAATACCAGTGATATAATAAAAAGGAAGGTAAGTAGAAGGAGCACTACAGGGTAAAGGCCAAACGG
>OMKR01109961.1:0-12092 GCA_900302355.1 Cyttopsis rosea | reverse complement strand
CGCGGGTCCACGGCTCCGCTGCCGTACGTCCTCACCCGAGGCTACCGGGTCTGTTACATTAAATAATTTAAAATATTTTTTATAATTTTAAATAATAAGGTTATTAAATCATTGTAATCATTTTCAACCTGTCTTTCTGGCCGACGCTGTTGTGTACGTCACGCACCATGACCACGCCCCCGTGATTCTGGAAAGCCGGCTTTGCGGCACGCTGTCTAAACGCACACACCGGGGCGGCAATGTGCCGCCTTTGCTTGGTTCTGTGTAAAAAGGCAAATCAACATAATGACGGGCCGTCTTTGCGGCTTTATTGCAGAATCCTCTGTGTAAAAGGGGCTAATGTGATGCCACATTCTCTGGATTGGGTTTGTTCTTTTGTCCCTGTCTTCCTGTTTGCTCATGTGTGTTTGCATTTTATTGTCAATGTTTCTATTGTTCAAATGAACATCACTTGTGGGAGTCGGTGCATGTTGCTGTGTGTGCATGGACATATAGAATTGATGGTGTTAAAATGTAATTAATTGTATTGTAATTACTTGCTTACATGGATACACAGCAAGAAAATTGCTTGTGGTTGAGGTTTCTCCCTTTCTTTTTAAGTGGTATTGAGTAATTTTTTAAGAACGGTTGTACATCAATAGATATGTGTAACTTATTCACAAATAGGTTAAAGCAGACTAGGGAAAAATCTTGAATATTATTTACACTGATACAGTGATTCACTGGTGTATGAGCACCATGTGTTAATTTAGCTTCAATGATTGTTATCCATTGAAGCTGTATCATCCTCATGTTCTTTACCACTGACCTTTTGGAGAGCTTCGTCTCAGACAGCAAACTAGCCAATAACACCAAGAGCACACACAGGGAGGGTAGAACCTGTCTGTGAATATTAATCAGCCAGAGCCTTAGAATTTAGCATTTCAATCTTCTATACTCGGTCACTTGTCTGTCCATCCCTGCTGGTCTGGAATAGTCACCCGCTCCTCTCGCCTTCACCTCCTGCTGAAGAGACGTTTCGCTTTTCCATTATTAAAGAAAGGCTGGGAGCGATAATGTGCTCATACTGTTTAAGTGCTCATATTGCACTGAAATGGTGTGTTTGCTAAGGATTCGTGTTAGTGGTACATATGCAGATGGTACTTAAAGCCACATGTAATGACTTTTTGTGGTAAAATATACATTTTTGATTGCTATTATTATTATTATCAGAATTTCCTTTACCAATGCCCATTGAAACCATTATAAACCCTCTCCACCCACATTTTAAACTGTTAAAAAAAAATTATATGCGGTATCAATGTTTTTAATGTTTTTTAAGCTTTCTCCACTAAATATGTTTGATAAACTACAGTACAGTAACTTGCAAACAATAGCTCTATAGAAAATGCCGCGTCTATAGATAAAATCCAACCATTTCTTTGCAGCACAGGATATTTTGGTAAATTGTGGAGAAGTTCATGACTGAATTGTTAATATGGGGGGTCTCTAACTTAAATTATTGACTATTGACTGCCTTATTATTGATTATTGACTGCCTGAATTTTCCTGATTGTGAGCATCTAGTGTACTGATACTAATAATACTGCCCCATTAGAAGTGATGCAGTTTCCCATCCCGTATACATTTGTATGTGTAAATTAAAATGAGAAATAATTCTGATGCATTTTAATGCATTTGATGGCCATGGTAAAGCTTTAGGAGCTTCACCAGCTCCCCTGCCTTCACAACCTGTTTTGAAATTCAAAATTGGCAAACTTTTTTTTAGCTTGTCTATGATGTTGCATTGACAATGGCACCTACAGTAGCATCAGAATCAGTTACTTATTCTAAAGTAAAAGTGAAAATGGACTTGGCTTTTCCCCCACTGGTGACAATTCATAGATGATAAGGGAAGTAAAAGCAATGCAGAGGTTTTCTGTTGAACAAATTGTGCAATTTCTTGGGCAAATTTCCCTGGGAGCGAGGGCAAACTCAGGAGTTAAGGTTGAAATTGAACACAGACCAAAACAATTGTCTGTGCTACCAGGTATTGGTCTAGGTAAACGGAACAAAATTAGATACTTTATCATAGTGACCATGTCTCCCTATGGTATATAGGGTTTAGATGTATGTTTATAAGGTGAAAGGGTGCAACATGGCTCTGTGTGAGCAAAGTAACAAATCCTTACGTAAGAAAGGTTAATGACTAGGGAGAAATGTACAGGAGGCTCCTCTTCCTCGGGAGCGAGGAGAGGAATGAAGCGAGAACAAGGCAGTGTTAGTTCAGCCAGCTAGAACCAGAGAGTTCCTCATACATAAAAGACACATCTTGGGGATCAAAGCTGTGTCGTGTGTGTGGGTGTGAGGATGGGGTTCACTCTAGTGCGGGGGTGGAGCTGAGAGTTGCCCAGCTCTGAAATCAAAAAGAATCCTCTTTCACAGGCAGACTCTAAGCGGAAGATATTTTGGCACGCGACGCCATATATTTCTTGTTTTTGTTTTCTTCATGCAGAGCTTGTTAAAATGTGCACATTCTCAATAATAAACATTAACTGGAGAAATGTTTAAAGTGGACCGAAGGCATAAATGCGTCTTAACACAGCCTCATAAAACATTCAGCAAAATGACTCGTATTAATATTTCTATAGTTTTGTCCATAACAACTCTCAATCATCTAGAATTGAGAGAGTGGTCTCATGTGGTCTTCATGAGCTGACCTTTTAGTGACGGTAACAACTACAGGTGAGAATTGAAAAGGTTCATGTAAAGCAGCCCAGATCAAAGTGTGGGCGTGGCTTCCTAATGCGACGCTGTGATCTGATGAGTGCATCCGACGACATCGTGACAAGGAAAAAAAAAAGATCAACAGATCCAATGAACTAAGGGGCGGACTTTTAATTAATCTTTAATCTTTTAAACATGCATACTTTTTTCACAGTGAAGAGAGAGAACAACATGCACGATGACTAAAGTTATAAGTGATGGTGGAAAATGTTGGTGTTTCAATCTTGGTCCGACTTTAAAAGTTGAACATTGTGAACTGACTGCATCCTGTCCATCTCCATCTTTCCTAGGAAAGGAAGCTTTGTGCCCACCCATTCCTTGAGATCTACAGAGGGGGTCAGATCCAGTACATGGTCCCGCTGGCTCGTCAGGCAGACTTTTATGTGCCTGAGCTCCGCCAGATAGAGAGGAGAACGTCAGGAGATGGATCAGGGAGTGAGACGGATGTCTCAGGTAGGCTTATTTCACTCCATTTAGTGCAGTGATTCCCAAGCCGGGTTGTCAAACCCCCACAGGAGATCGGCAGAGATCACAAGGGGTCGTTAAACCTCGGACGAAACAAACAAAATCCACGACTATATGTTTATATGACTATACTGTATTGTATGCCCTAAATCCTTGCTCTCCTACCATCAAAACAGAATCAATTCAGACAAAATGACCACCGACCGAATACTGTAAATACATGAAAAAAAACCAAGCGGATGCTTTGACCCAATGCAGGTTATAGTGTTTTTATCACTTCTCATGTGTCCAACGTCTGCACCTGTAGGTTTATTGTAGGCTAGACCAATCCTCTCAACTGCTGAGATGTTGAAAGTGTTCACAAACCATTAAAGAAAAGATTAATTGAATCACAGAAGGTAATGAGTGTAATGTTCATCTAGTGACAGCCATAAAATGAATAATTATAATTATTTATGCTGTTGTTTAGTTAATGAACTGAGCTCTTGCAGAAACTGGCTGGGATTGACACCTGCTCAGGTGCTAATGAAAAGCACAAACCAGTCGGGTGCCAAGGAACAGGGATCCACTCCTCAACTACAGACGCCATATGGGCAATCTGCTGCCCACTTATTGTGCATAGTAGGAGAACAAGTAGCATCCTACTCTTTCCCTCTAAATCAAACCCTATAGAGATGGAGCGGCTGTGTAAGATTCTCTAGTGTTACACAGCTTCTCAATTCTTTCTCTCACAAAGCTTCTCTCAAAAAACATCTCAATTTATCTTCCCTTTTTACAAATCTATGAGATACAAGTTATTTCATATGCAGAGGAGGTAAGATGATAACACATAAAACAAAATGATAATTCAAATGAATAATGATAAATGATTCTCAATAGACACCCGGCCCTGATAGTGTTTACTACGTTTATCCTGACCTGTCGCTCACTGTCAAAGTAAATCTAAGTGCTAACAAACGGTAAATGCGTTCTTATTGTGTTAGCCTCATGCAGGGAGGGTATTGCAATTATTGCAATTTAAAGTTGTTTACTCACTGTGTAAACGGCTAGAGGCGCAACACTGGAGTACACAGTTCTCCTTTAAAAACAATATTCTTAAGTCATGTATTCTGTGTGAAGTGCCCCTGCCACATTTAAAAGACACCATTCAAATGGTTGCAGTGTTAAATTTTTCTTTTTTTCCAAGCTTTGCAATAAAAAGCACAACATAGAAATAAAAATTCCGAAAACATAGCTTAAGTATATTGCACAAACTGAAGAAATGAAAGATGTTGTTGTTATTTAAAAAATAAAATACTTACTTTACTTACAGAAAACTGCTTCTATCTGTATTTTGTTCACTTACCATAAAATGGTATTCAATTCATTTTAAATGGCAGAAACTATTTCCAACTGCTATGTCACTTCATAATACCCAGTCCTCCACTCAAAGTCCAATTATTAAAGATAATATCACACTTCACTAATCTCCCGCAGAGTTCTGTTCTGGGTTGATTTGCTCCGTTGGACTCGGAGCTAAAGTGAAATGAAGTGACATTGACAAATTCGGTGCTGATCCTTTCCCAGTTTCACTGGTGCGGAGTGAAAGTGACAACTGGGTGCTTGACTGGGAGTGATAATGTGACAGTTAGCCATGCTCCTGTCACACCCTGGACCCAGACAACAGAGCACTGGGGACTTCTCAGGCCACACACACGATCAGATCCCCATCCACCAGCACATGTTTTGTACTCTGGGATTTGTCTCAGACGCAGTTCTGTATCACGGTGGCTAATAAATTGTTGACAGTTGGTGTATAAGGATTGCCACCATTTCCCCAGTATTTCGCGCTCCTCAGTAATGATGTCCCTGAGAAGTTATTTGTTGACAAATATCAAACTTCTTCTTTAAAGCAAGCTACAGAAAACACATGACACACAAAAGTTTGGATTGATATGCCATTGACTGAATGCAAAAGTTGACCAATTATTAGCTCGACAGGTAGAGAGATGGGGCACAACTAAACTTTTCTAAATCAAATCTATAGGCACTTTCACAGCAGAAAAAGTTGAGATATCTTGCCTAACGTTTATTCTCCCAAACAATTGGGATTTTCCTCCATTGGCTGATTAGATTTTGTCCCACTTGCTTCGGGCAACTGACCAGTGGAGAAGTATTTCAGCCAAACCAGTATTGTACAAAACCATTTGTGATTCAGGACTTGTTTTGCAGACTTCTATTTATTTATTTTATTTCAGTTTGCCACTGCTGTAATCAATCAATACTAACCAACCAATCAGGCCTCTGGGCATGGTTTCGCAACCTGTTTCATTAAGGTGAATTGGAGTTTACGCAGAATACTGCACATCATGTTTATTGTTTTTTCCCCTTTTTCCTTTTTTGTCATTGTTTTTTTTTTTTTTTCATAAAGGAAAGCGTGTGGGCTATTTGCCATGGGAGGCAATTTAGTTGTATCTCGTTCAATTATGAAAAGCTTATTTTCCATCATTCTTTCTCTCTCTCTCTCTCTCTCTCTCGATGGACGCTTACTCTCACAGAAATACCCTTCTGCTTTACAGTGCGATTGTAGTCCTTTCTAACAAAGTTACAGAGATTGTACCTTATGACCATGTGGATGCAGGGCAACACACCGCTAGTATTTACAGCAGGCACACACCATCAATCCATCCTTCTTAAACTAAAGGCTCGTGTTTTGTTTTTTGCTTTTTTTTTGTAAAATGGAAGCATGGATTTGTATTTCATACAAATGTCTTCAATGAACACACGTATCTCCTACTAGTTTCAACATTCTTTTGAATGAGATAAATTGATAGGTATTCATTGGTGAATACTCACAATCCTGCTATTTTTTCCTTGATTCCAAACACACTGAAGAGAGGACACAGTTTATCAACCTGTCAGTCAGTTTTACATTTGCAAAACATTTGTGCCTTTGGGGGGTTTACTTCTGTCACATCCATTACCAGTAATGTGATCATCAGTCTCCTCATGGGTGCAGTCGATCTTTGCTGTTTAATCTCAATCATTAACCCCCATACATCTTGATAAAATTTCCTATTAAGTGCCGGTTTGAAAATGAGTACTGACTGATTCGACAGGAGATGTCTTTTCATGAGATACATAATGGTATGAAGTGTTTATTTACCTAATTACCTTCAAACCACGCAACAAAAGTAATGGTGGGCTGTTATTACGATCACATCAAATTAAACGGAACAACAGCACATAATGCAGTTCCAAATGAACAACTAAAAGGAAGGTTATCATTCTTCAGTTCCAACTGCAAACTGAATCACCAGTGACCAGTGTGTCACTCATTAATTAGCAACTGAAAAGTACATGTACTAAAACACTAATATTATATTCTTAGTATTGTATCCTGATTTCACGCTTTATTTAACACTTTGTTTTAACCATTACCGACTCTTTATTTGGTTACATTTATTTTTACTTAGATAAAGAGTCCAAATATTATAATATGGGTTTCGGTGAAACCCACAGCCTGGTTTTCAGTTCCAGTTGCTCAGACTCTCTGACTCACTCCCGCTCTGCTGCTGCTCCAGGTGCAGAGTCCAACAGCGGATACAGTTCGGACAGCAGCCGAGAGTCGTCCCCAGAACGCCGGTGCCCGACACCTCCGCTCCGTCACGGCCCCGACCACGAGCACCAAAGAGGGAAGCCGCACTGCACATTCACCCCCACTCCCACGCTGTGAGGAGCCTGTGGGGAGCAAATCAAGGGAGGAAGCCAGGAACTCGGAACGTCCAACAACGACAACCTTGACATCATCATCATCATCATCATCGCTTAAAAAAAAAAAGCAAGGCATTGATTGTAGTTGGTGGAGAAGAGTGGTTTCAGTATTTCAGTCTGGAAGGTAGGAAATGTGTTAAATGGAAGTTGAGTTGTGAAGGTTGAGGGATACATTTCAAAAGCTGAAGGGAATCTTGAGGAAAGTATTCACCCTCATTCAATCGTAACTGATCTCTGAGGGAAAAGACGTCTAGGTCTGTGATGACAGAAGAATACTTGAAGAAAATGCCTGGAATTATTCAGGAATTGCTTGAAATATTTTATTAAGTCATGATATTTTATAATGAAAGGATGTTACAAATATTGAAAAAATTGATTTTTAGATTTTCATTTTCTTGTTGAAATGGCAACATTTCTTTATTGTTAAGTGGTTAAACAAAGATGCTGGTTGCATTATATTGTATCTGTTAGACACTGTTTTAATAATGTTTCTATGGGTTCATTACAGCAACAGACAGCGAACTGCAGATGTTCATTTTAGTGTGACGTCACATTTACCGTTTATATCAAAGGGCTTGTATACAATTCTTTACTGGCGTACGGTATCTCACAGTGAACGTGACTGCAGGTTTTGACATTTCGTCTTGTATTTGAATGACTGAGTGAATTGTTACAACTCCTAAGATAAAGTGTGTTTTGTTCTAAAATATGTGGTGATACAAATGTATTTATTCTTGTTTTACTCCAATAACAACACAAGGTCCTCATTGTCAGATGTGCAAACCCATTTCCCCCGGCAGCGTCCTTACTTATCAGCTTGGAGACAGAGGTCACAATCACCCCAAAAATATTGAAATTCCCTGCTGAGCTGAAGTGAGTACACAAAGGTTTTTTTTTTTTTGGGGGATTTTTCTATTAAGATAGACTTGTTATCAATCAAGTGCGAGGAAATGGTTTTACCTGATTACCTTGGATGATCGTATGTCTCTTTTTGCTTGGCACCGTTTTTTTTAAGTATCCATCTTAACGAGAGCATGATTCATAGAAATTCATTTTGAAATTCTCATTCTAAATTTAGTTGTCAAAAATCTGAAATCATTGTATTGCAACAGGGAGTGTTGCAAGACAAATATTTTTCCAATGAAACATGCACAGCAGTGGTGACCAACCTGGTTTTAACCACAGACCACATGTGCAGCCCTTGAAAAATCAGACCTAGAAAATCATAACGGCTTAACTCAAGAAAATCTTCTTTATTTTATGAATTGATTCCTCGGTGGGGCCTCGGTGTAAAATAATCATCAGTAGACTTTCCACTATTTTCTCCTTCTAGTTGCCTGCTATAGTTATTTTTTGATGAATACGGTAATTTAAAGCTAATAATAATTTAAAGCTTAGCTAATAATTAATTAATTAATTCTAGGCAGTCAGCAGTGAGACTAGGGTTTGAATGCGGTTGAATCGGGTCTAAGGTCCTGTCTCTGCAGTGTGCCCGAGTGTGTGATTCCTCAGTCTCCTCCCACCTCCAAAAACATCCGGGATTGGCTAATTGGAGCCTATATTAGCTGTGTATGTTAGTGTCTGTCCCATTCCGTCTCGCTGCTCGGCGTTCATAACCAACTACCTGCAACCGTGAGCAGGAATGAGGGCAATAAAAGGAAAATGAAGCCAATTAATATTATGTGTGACGCCGCACGTCCTCGGGTCCCCAGCGATACGCCCGCCAAGTGCGGAGCAGATCGGATGAACGGTTGTCGAGATAATCGCAGACGGACAGACATTACTCGCATTATTAGAAAGATGAATAGGAAATATCAGGGTTTCGGTGCCGGTGAAATATTGTTGCGAGCGTAGAAAGATCAAGCGAGTGCTGGGAAAAAGATGGCGCCGAAGCACTGATTGAAGTATTTCTCCATAAGCGGTTCATATCGGGGGAATAATTCCCACCGTTGATGTCTTTTACAGGTTCACCCATTAATTCACGAGAGCCTTAAAAGTGTCACAATGCTGCTTTAAATCCAATGTCCACATAATTAATGACACACTGTGTTCCATCTAAATGCTAATAATTACAAAGAAATGGGGTTGATTCACAAGAGAACGAAGATAAATGAGATGGATTTGAAGGAAGCACTGAGTTGCAGTCTTTGTAATTGTGCGTGCAAATCATCCCTAAACAGCAGGGGGGGGCGGGGGGCGGGGGCTCGGTCCTGGGTGTCCTAATGAGTGCCCTTCCACCGCTCTCCTACCATGAGAAAGGGCATCGGATCTGCCCGATATCGACGACTCAAACCGCTTTACTTCATGAATTATTATAAAAACGATCTAAAAAATGGATGGGTGAAGATACATTTACATTTTTAACAAGAGGTCATAACCTGAATAATACATATCCAATAACAATGCAGATGGATTCATCACTATGGCTGGAGTGCCTCTCGTTTCTCGTTTCTCGTTTCCAGCGATCGTTCTCATCCATATTATCCAAAAATCTGGAATTATCATAACTAATGACTGAAACGGCCATTCCGTTTGAACGGTCTGTCGTTTTTTGCAGACAATGGCCTTCAGCTCAAATCACCCCTATTGTAACGGTAGCCACGATTCTATTTCAGGTTAAATTGGTCCCTTTGTGTTAGCCGAGGGTGATTACGCAACAAGCGGCGACTGCTACTTGTTTTAATTGCCGCTGTTCTTAGGTGGAGTCCCTGTCCTCGGTCTCGTCGGTTTAGGATCAGTTTTAGTATCGAAATGTAATGGTGTGTCCGTAATGCGTCTGGGTGGACGATGAAAAGAGATTGATCTTTGTTTCTGTGTTGCTTCTTGTCCCCATTTCCAGATTTAATCTTAATTGGTTGTTCTCTCATTCAGAGTATTCAACTGGAAACAAACCCCAAGTGCAGCACAGTAAAGGCCACAGTTCCTCATTGTGCGAGAGGAATGTTGCTGATGTAATATTGTCTTTTGGAAAACAACAGTGCGTGGTGCAGAAACAAACAACAACAAAGTTTATCTATTACATTACGACTGCCCCCCTTACACCTCTTGACAGGAGCTAAATCGACTTAATCCACACATACAGAGCAGAACACTGCAAACTGTTACACACAGCACGTGTCTATGTACAAGGGATGTCAGCGAAATCTGTGGAAGCCCCTTTCTGCCACATAAAAACAAGTTTGCTTTATTGCGGAATTCTCAGAATTCTGACTTTCTTGCAATTCTGACTCACAAATCTGACTTTTTTTCTCCCACAACCAAAACATACTTGCGTTTTTGATCAACGATATCATATTATTTTCAAGGGCTTTAATGCATCGAAATGACAGATGAATAGATCGGAAACTATTTTTAAATAACTTTTCTTACATTATTAAAGCCCCGGACGCCCACCCCGAACACGCCACTGGCTGATTGTTGACAGAGTTCTCTCCAGGGATCAGATTTAATACCGTGTGATTCTTCCACACGATCTCGGATTGTGAAACCACACCTAAAATACTCCATTTTCTTTACACATTATCAACGTGTAAAGCTTTCTGGCTAAACTGCAGAGGAGGTGACGCTGCCTGATTGGCTAAAAAAAAGTCTGAATTCCAACAAATGAAGTCAGAATTCAGAGAAATAAAGCAATTAAGTATTGGGCAGACATACGCATGACACATGCTTGACAAAATGCTTGAAAAAATAACTGAAAGTTGTATTATTTACTGTTGCAATTTGTTAACTTGTTGTTCTCATGACGTTCAAACTCATGAGCATTTCCATTTCCATTACTGAGACTGAGACCCAACCATAGAGTTTGAGTTTGTCATCTGAACCATCTTCCCCTCAAATATCTGTGAGACAAGAACACGTTTGGGAATGTCACGGCAAATATGAAGGATGTAACCTTCATCTTTACATCATATTTTCCGTCGTTTCCTTTTTAAATTCAGTTTGAAGTTAGTCACTGATGTAAACTGTGTCATGTGGGAATCAGGCGTCAGCACCAAGTAACTGCAGTGAAACGGTGAAACTCTGGTGCTTTGCAATGACACCACAGACTGTGGCTGAAATGGGCAGAATGATGACCCAAGAGCCCTGTCTGGTGGATGGATGGATGGATGGAGAGACAGACACATGAGATGGATGGATGATGGATGATGATGGATGGATAGAGAGACAGACACATGAGATGGATGGATGATGGATGGGGATGGATAGAGAGACAGACACATGAGATGGATGGATGATGGATGGATAGAGAGACAGACACATGAGATGGATGGATGATGGATGGATAGAGAGACAGACACATGAGATGGATGGATGATGGATGGAGGAGACACATGAGATGGATGGATAGAGAGACAGACACATGAGATGGATGGATAGAGAGACAGACACATGAGATGGATGGATGATAGAGAGACAGACACGAGATGGATGGATGATGGATGATAGAGAGACAGACACATGAGATGGATGGATGATGGATGATGATGGATGGATAGAGAGACAGACACATGAGATGGATGGATGATGGATGGATAGAGAGACAGACAGACACATGAGATGGATGGATGATGGATGGATAGAGAGACAGACACATGAGATGGATGGATGATGGATGATGATAGAGAGACAGACACGAGATGGATGGATGATGGATGATGATGATTGGATGATGGATGGATGATGGATGGATAGAGAGACAGACACATGAGATGGATGGATGATGGATGATGATGATTGGATGATGGATGGATGATGGATGGATAGAGAGACAGACACATGAGATGGATGGATGATGGATGGATAGAGAGACAGACACATGAGATGGATGGATGATGGATGGATAGAGAGACAGACACATGAGATGGATGGATGATGGATGATGATGATGGATGATGGATGGATAGAGAGACAGACACATGAGATGGATGATGGATGGATGATGGATGGATAGAGAGACAGACACATGAGATGGATGGATGATGGATGATGATGGATGGATAGAGAGACAGACACATGAGATGGATGATGGATGGATAGAGAGACAGACAGATACATGAGATGGATGATGGATGGATAGAGAGACAGACAGATACATGAGATGGATGGAT
>OMKR01109941.1:0-10082 GCA_900302355.1 Cyttopsis rosea | reverse complement strand
TTCGGATTTTAGGCAGTAAGTCTGACTCGTTTCCGGTGGGGGTTGGCCTCCGCCAGGGCTGCGCCTTGTCACCGATCCTGTTTGTGACTTTCATGGACAGGATCTCGAGGCGTAGTTGGGGCGGGGGAGGGTTACAGTTCGGTGGGCTAGTGATTGCATCGCTGCTTTTTGCGGATGATGTGGTCCTGATGGCATCATCGCTCTGTGACCTTCAGCACTCACTGGATCGGTTCGCAGCTGAGTGTGAAGCGGCCGGGATGAGGATCAGCACCTCTAAATCTGAGGCCATGGTTCTCAGCAGGAAACCGGTGGATTGCCCACTCCAAGTAGGGAATGAGTCCTTACCCCATGTAAAGGAGTTTAAGTATCTCTGGGTTTTGTTCACGAGTGAGGGGAAGATGGAGCGGGAGATTGGCCGGAGAATCGGAGCAGCAGGGGCAGTTTTGAGCGTGATTTACCGCACCGTTGTGACGAAACGAGAGCTGAGCAAGAAGGCAAAGCTCTCGATCTACCGGTCAATCTTCGTTCCTACCGTCACCTATGGTCATGAAGGATGGGTCATGACCGAAAGAACGAGATCGCGAATACAAGCGGCTGAAATGGGTTTGGCTAGCGTCTCCCTTAGGGATAGGGTGAGAAGTGCGGTCACTTGTGAGGGACTCGGAGTAGAGCCGCTGCTCCTTCGCGTTGAAAGGAGCCAGCTGAGGTGGTTCGGGCATCTGGTAAGGATGCCGCCTGGTCGCCTCCCTAGGGAGGTGTTCCAGGCACGTCCAGCTGGGAGAAGGCCCCGGGGCAGACCCAGGACCAGGTGGAGGGACTATATCTCCACGCTGGCCTGGGAACGCCTCTGGATCCCCCAGTCAGAGCTGGTTGATGTGACCAGGGAAAAGGAAGTCTGGGGCCCCCTGCTCGAGCTGCTACCTCCGCGAGCCGACCCCGGATAAGCGGATGACGATGAATGGATGGATGGATTATCAAGACAAGCTCATACTTTATTTTGTTGTTATTATTATTGGATGGTTATTGTTGGGAAAAAGATTTGACATTAAGGTGAGGTAACAACATTTTATTTTGTTGATATTTCTTTATTAATTAATTTAATGAAATGAAATTATTGTTATTATTATTTTATCAGATGACTATTACGCTATAATAAGTTAGTACAGGAGTAGCAGCAGTATAGTAGGGTGGCAGTGATGAAATTAAAACACGATAATAAAGGCAACAGCGTCAACAGTGGAATAGATGGTGTTGAAAATAAAACAAAACAACTTCCCTGAGGCTGAAGTTAATGGGGCTTTGTTTTAAAACTCACAACTGTTAAATTACCTGTAATGAGAGAGAGAGATGGAGAGAGACAGAGAGAGAGAGAGTTAGAAAGAAAAAAGAGATCATGACAGAGAAAGAAATGCAAGAGAGACCGAGAGAAAGGAAAAGAGAGAGAGAGAGAGGATAAATAATTCCAAATAATATCAGTTATTTATGAAAAGTGAATTTCCAGTCATATCACTTCTGCCTCTGAAGGGAAAGGGCGACAAATTCCATTTTGTTTCCATTTGCTTAATAAAAGCAACATGTTTGCAACAGCAACAGCACGGCCACAGCAAGAATAACAACAGCACGAACAACGGCAGCAACAGCAACCACAGCACGACAACAGCGACCACAGCAACAGCAACAACAGCGCGGACAACACGACAACAGCAACCACAGCACGACAACAGCGACCATAGCAACAGCAACCACAGCACGACAACAGCGACCACAGCAACAGCAACAACAGCATGACAACAGCAACCACAGCAACAGCAGCATGACAACAGCAACAGCATGACAGCAGCAACAGCATGAGAACAGCGGCAACAGCTTGACAACAGCAGCAGCATGACAACAGCAACAGGATGACAACAGCCGCAACAGCATGACAACAGCAACAACAGCATGACAGCAGCAACAGCATAACAACAGCAGCAACAGCTTGACAACAGCAACAGCATGACAGCAGCAACAGCATGACAACAGCAACAGCAGCATGACAGCAGCAACAGCATGACAGCAGCAACAGTATGACAACAGCAGCAACAGCATGCCAACAGCAACAGCATGACAGCAGCAACAGGATAACAGCATGACAGCAGCAACAGCATGACAGCAGCAACAGTATGACAACAGCAACAGGATAACAGCATGACAGCAGCAACAGCATGACAGCAGCCACAGCATGACAACAGCCACAGCATGACAACAGCGCCAACAGCAACAGCATGACAACAGCGGCAACAGCTTGACAACAGCAACAGCATGACAGCAGCAACAGCATGACAGCAGCAACAGCATGACAACAGCAACAGCATGACAGCAGCAACAGCATGACAAGCACGCAACAGGATGACAACAGCATGACAGCAGCAACAGCATGACAGCAGCAACAGGATGACAACAGCATGACAGCAGCAACAGCATGACAACACCCTCAGTGAAACATCTGTTATGATGAGCTAACTGGGAGGAAAGCAGGTCACCAGAGAGTTAGAGTTTGAGGTTCGACTCAGAGGGAGAAAGACGGAGAGAAAGAGAGACAGCGAGAGAGAGCGAGAGAGAGGTGTTAGACCCTGCTACAGACCAGCTACTGACTGTCAAGCCAAGGGAAGAAAGAAGCTGCTGTGGGGTGGGGTGCGGCAGAGCTTACTTTAATTATCAGACACAGGAGTCAACAGCATGGTGCATCGCTGGGCCACGAGTCTCTCACTCTCTCACCCCCAAAGTCTCTCGCTCTCCCAGCCCGAGCTGCTGTGAGATAAGTTCTAATACGCGGCGACAGGAACAGAACTTTTTTAGAAAGGACCTAAGAAGCCTTTCCGGGTGCCAGCGAAAGCAAAAAAAAAGAAATAGACCGTGCCAAACAACCGGAGGCGGCTGAGGCTGAGGCTGAGGCTGAGGCTGAGGCTGAGGCTGGCTGCATCTTAGCGGTTCAGGATAAAGGGTACACGACTGGCGAAGATGTTTCTAAAGCAGTTAAGCCGGAGGAAGGTATGAATATAAAAAAAAGAAAGAAAAGAACAAAGGACTTGTCTGGTTTGAGAAAGGGGAGAAGAGGGAAATGCATTTGCAATGAGACGAGCCTACGCACGGCAAAGCACCGTGTTTGAGCTCTGAACTCCGACATCCTCCTTGTTGTGTGAAATGCATCCCCGTTCATTCCTGTTTGAGCTCATTCAACGGTGTTGTCGTTGGAAGTGTGATTTGGGAAGCGCTTGGAAGAGGATCAGCGCGGCTCGGGTCAGATTTTGGTCGTCACGACTTGCTGTAGACATTTAGCGGTACGCCACGCCAGCTGCCCGGTTGGGGCGTCAATGATTGCTGCATAGGCAATGAATAGGTCAGCGCTGGGTCACACGTTTTGGCACTGATGATGTGGAAGCGTGCCCTCATAAATATTGAGATTCTTTGTAAACCTCAGCGGAAGCAGGTTGTCCAATTCTGGGTTTTTTGAGCTACTGTACAGTATTTACAATTCTGCAACATTTGATTAAATTAATGAGCAATCTTAGGTTGGTTCGATAGAGTACATACAGGGGATTGACAGAATAGTGTGAAAAATGCACATGAAAAATTTGTATAATTTTGATTTGATTTGTAATTGAATCTTAATTTTCCAGTGCAGCTGGATGCAATGGTGAGTCACATGAGGTTGATTGCCAATCAGCAAGTTTTTAAACCCTAACCCAACATGAGACAACTAAGAGTTCCAAAGACGCCGAATAGCTGGTGCACGAACTGCAGGTGAATCAGTCACGAAAACTGCAGAATTATTTGTGCCGATTTGTGCCGGTGTTGTGATGTGAGGGGAACAGTCAGTAGAATGATGACGAGAATAATGTATGACAGACATGCACCAAACACGGACAGATTGCAACAGCAAATCCAGTCTGTGGTTGCAGGATAGTGGATACATGCCGATCTCACATTCAGCCTCAATAATTACCACGTAATTGAATCAGCGACTCACTCTGTGACCCAGTCTCAATCAAAACGACATGTCGTGAGATTCACAAAGATGAGTTATGTCAGAGCCGCCATTCAGAAACCACTTTTATCGAAAGGCCAAAGCGCAAAGAAGCTTAAACTGGAGTAAGGCCAGAACATGCCTTTCACCCACAATTTCTGCTGCCAACTGCGAAGCATGGTGGGGGATCCGTGATTATATGAATATACATTTTGTGGGAGTCATCAGGGGCCAATAATTGCTCTGCACGGTCGTATAATTTTTCAAGGCTAGGCTCACCCTATGGTGCAAACAATACATACAGTGCATTCAATCGCCTACAATGGCCTCCGCAATCACCTGATCCCAGCATCAGTGAACCGTATGAGAGGTTCTGGAGCGAATGGTGCAAAGTACATGTCCACCTCCTTCATCCCTCAAAGAACTAGAGCTTTTCATCTTGAGGAATGGTGTGATATCCCACTGCACACGGTTCTGAAAATGTACAGTATGAGACCATTCCAAGGATTGGAGCTGTTCTGAACCAATCCACTCCTAATTTTCGTCCTGGATATCCATATATTACTTGGTCTTTCTGTTATTCCTTTATATATTTATTGTATGGCTGTGCTGCTTTTTGCGATGGACAATGCAGTGCTTGTCCTCCCACCTTCCGCCCCAAGTAAGTACTTCATGGTGCAAAGTTGTACTCTGACAAATTTGCGAGACAGTCTCTCTTTTGAATTCAACTCTCCCGGGGGGGTTGAATGATGATGGTTTTTATTTTATTTCCGTGTCATGTCACATAATTGGCCCATCCCACATGGGATTATATTACAGGCCAACATTGGAGAAAAACAACAGCCTGTGGGTTGGGACTCGGCAGGGGGTTAAAAACCAGAATGAAAGGCGGCATTAGTCTAGCAACGCTTCCCTCAAGTTCAAACCAATCCTTTGAAAGAAGACAGGCGATCGTTCCAAAATGCCTTCAGAAATGGTCCCCTGCCAGAATTTCATCGCACAAAATTAAAAATAAATAAAAGCAGCAGATGATTACATACAGACGCAACCATTTTTTAAATGAGAAATCCAAGCTGACACTTTCTCATGGAAAGCCATGGCATGCTGCGATGTAATGACGCAATGTCAGTTTCCAAAATGTTCAATAGCTCCATTTTGGCAAAGCACAATGTCTCGAGTAATAATATGTCGAGTAGCGCCTGCGGCCTTAATTTTATGTTTAGTGCCATTGGGGTTAGAAAGTTTACAGTTGCTCAAACAGAAAAGCATCTGATCAAACCCCATTTGCAGGCTCAGCAGTGCAGTTTCAGCACCCTTAAGCAAAGTGTTTTCAAGTCAACTTTCAAGTCAGCAAAATATGACCTATTCCGCCCAAGACTCCACATTGTAGCCACGATACGAGCGAGAGCACATGGTAGTGCATAGTAACAGTATCCAAACGTTTCCTTATGTCTAATGCTGCCGTCTAGGCCTGGTCTCTCTTCCTACATTGATTCTAAATCTCTCCAATAAGATGTTATTCATCACCATTCTATTGGGATTCGAATTGGGGGAAAAGTTAGAAAATTTAAACACGTGCAGCTGAAAGCTGATCAATGCCCATCTCAAACTTGGGCGACACCATTTCGGGTCACGTCAAGATACAGGCACGCTCGTCCTTCACTCGCTCTGGCAGCACATTAAAAAGCATTCTACCAGACGGTTGGTTGGATCCTGAAAAAGCCCCGTGTGTTTTCTAAGCTTTACCTCGGTTATTGAGCCAAAAGACAACCACAGAGATAAGACACAAAGAGAAGCATGCCACTTCTAAGACTGCACTGGTTGCCTCAAGAAAAAACAAAAACAACAACCAGTTAACATTTCAGACATTTTACCACTTTAACCCCCCACCCCCCCCTCCCCAATCGCTGAACTGCAGGGGGGCGGTAAGTGCTACTTATATTAATCCAGGAAATTTTAACTCTGCACCAGGAGGAAGGGAGAATTAGGCAAGAAAAAGGTTTGGCCACCGGACCTAGAGCTAAACAGACTTATCTCCCGTTATCACATTTATTTTTCTCATCTCTCTCTCTCTCTCTCTTTCCTCTCTTCCCTCTATCTTTATCTCTCTATCGCTTTCTACCGCCTGGAGATTAGACTGGAGTGCTGTGAGCTGTTCTCAATGGGCGTCGCACAGATCTTCTGCCTGAGAGCTTTAAAAGCCCAGAGATTGCAGACGAAGACCAACCTTGGGGCTAGGTATCCACCTGGGAGGGCGGGCTGTTGCTATAGTAACACTACCCACCGTTGGCCTTTTACCAGCGCACAATAACGCAAACGCAGAGGGAGGGAGAAAGAGATTGAGAAGACACCGCTAAGGCAAGTAATCCATTTGACCGCACAATGGGTAAACATGCTAAAGCCGCGTGACTGTGTTTCAGACGCCTCAACGGCATCTGGGTCTCCGAATGTCAACGCTGCCCAATCAGCCGCGTACATATAGCGGATTGTAGCTCTAAGGTGGGAGGAAATCTGTAGGGAATATGAAGGCTTTGTTTACGAGGGAAGAGGACGGGGAATCTGCACCCGACGGGGAGCGGAGATGAGGAAGCCATAAAGAAATGCAAACAAACATATCGATCACTTTAATTACCTTCATTGTCCTTGAGGGTGAAGTTGGGATTAGCTGGCATCTGGCTCGGCAAGGCGAAGGAGAACCGCTGTCCGTTGGCGAAATCGTCTTTATCCACCGCCGTGATGGTCTGGATCACCTGTTATGCAGAAGAAGCGGTGTAAACAAACCGGCGCTACTCGCAGACAACACCATCTGCAACCTTCACTTAGCCCTGCGGCGCTTAACACGGGCTGTCACCCTAATTGAATCCAATGCCGACAACGTGCCTACTACCTGATATATGTGTCATGATTTGTTAATCGTAATTGGTCCGCGGACTCGTCAAAACAGCTCCTTTGACCTGCCGCAGCTGGCCACGTCGCGGCCCTCCCTCCCGGATTTTGGGGAGCCGGGATTTGTGAGCATTTGGCTTTTGCCGGGGAGAGTTGGCATCAGACGGTGACAGGGGTACTCTCAGGGCAACCCTACTGCCACTTTTGCCGGCTTGTTACCCTTAATTGGTAAGAGGCTCAGCCAGAGCCCGAGGAGAGTTGGTCCAGCAAAAGCCCAAATGACCTTATAGTCCCAGCCTCTATGGGATGCTTTTCATCTACAATGAAAGTATCTGTTTGGTGTGACACTGGTGCACTTTCACCAGACTATCCATCTGCAGGAAGTCAGAAATATTGAGCGTGTCTTTGTGTCTTGTATGATGACGACAGGATTGGCCGATTCTGTCAATGTAGGGGAGGGTGTCTGTGCGCGCGTGAAGTTCTATTATTCTCACTATTAGTGAGCGTAGTTAAACATAGCATCTAGCCTAGTTAAACATAACATATTATATAGTATATGACCTAAAAATTGTTACATAATGCTAATAACGTTGGCGCCAGCATCCATTGAAGCCTAGCCGTCCTGGAAGGGGACCAGAGGCCAGAAGGATGCCTTTCAATGGTTGATTTCTATGTGAAATGTGACGCTTGTGAAGCCCTTTGAGACCGTGCTGTGATTAAGGGATATATAAATAAACTGGACTTGACTTGACTGACAACCAGGAACATCTCAAACACACCGGGAGACACCGTTGCCATCTGAAGAGTGTGCAGCGTTACCCCCGGGACACGGATATATCACCATGTTGAGAGGAAGCTTGTCTTTTCCTTCTCAACTCAAACAAAACAAACAGACAGCGACGTCGGGGAACACCGTGTCCACGCCTGATGCCTCAAGCTCCAATTTGCAACTCCAAATGTTAAAAATAAAATAATTATATAGCTGTTAATGACAACTGTGGTGAAAAATAGGAGTAACTTAAGGCGAACCAGGGTGCTTTCAGCATTTTCAGATAATTATTAGCGTACATTTTTAGCCTGGTATGGGAGAATAGATCAGAGCGAAGCACAACGCATGGAAATATTAGTATTAATATATATATATATATATATATATGTATATAGAAATAAATATACTGTATATAGATAGAGATATGCATAAATATATATACTGTATAACTGTATAGGTCAAGTTACTCCTATTTTTTACAACAGACCTGTGTGTCTGTCTATCTTAGCAAAAAATAAGCATGTAATTAACCTTTGTTCCGCAGAGCATTGTATGGATCGGGAACAGTGGGAATTAGCGTTATTATTATGATTATTATGATAATTCTTCTTGTTATTATTGTTATTACAGACATGGCAGACATGGCCTGGCGAAAGAGGCTGTCAACTGTGATAGAAAGGCATGTCAGGAGCTCCATGGGCCTCCAGAGCCGCCGAGCTGGCAGGGATTCTGCCTGAACACAAAACAAACAAAACACTGGCCGGCACGGGAGCGGAGAGCGTCCTGGACGCCGCTCTTTAATAAATATAATAAATGAAGATCCCGAGAAGAACTCTCAGCCTCCTCGTGTGGCGGTTTTTCAACGCTAAATACTTAATAAGCACTGGGTGGCTAAGTGCATCGGGATGCATCGTGTGCAGCAGGAATCCATCTTTCATGCAAGGGTTTGTTCTTTTTGTTTTTTGAAGTGGATCTGGCAGGGACCGTCTCCATGCCCTCTGTGTCCCGCTCGCTCAAACTGCCAGCCCAATAGATTCTCTCAGCTCACACTTCAAACGGCTTACCAGGCATGTCCAAAAGGGGAAAACAAACAACAAACCACTCGCTGTCCGACATTATTCGGTTGCAATTCCAATCTGGGAGAATGGACATGAAATCCAATTGCTTAGCTACGATCATCTCTTCAACACAAATCAACCCTTAATCTTTGATTTGGAGATGCCGCGCGTCGCCTCGTCGTGAAAGGAGAACTCTGGAATTTTTATTTTTCATCTGGATCATTGGGAGTCGACCCATATGATTCATTCAAATCGATCGGTATTGAGAGAGGAGAGTGAGTGTGATCCTTAATCTACCAGGATAACCTCGCTAAAGGCTTGACCTTCACACAGGAGATATCCCTTGTAACCATAAGATCAAACTTTTGAGGGAGGTGGGGGATTTCGAGGAGAGAGGGAGGATGACAGAAATATAGAGATTATATACACATTATGCATTAAATGCCTATGGTGCTGCCCTTTTCTCCATTTTCTCCTCCTCCATCTTTCCCCCATCCACCCATCCATCCATCCATCCATCCATCCATCCATCCATCTCCTTTCAGATATTTTCACACTGATTGCTTGCTTCTCCACAATGCCTCCTAATTCCAATGAATCAAAAGCTACTGAGAACCAAATTGGACTGATTTGGGTAGGGGGCGCCACCATGGTTTGTGATGATTTGGAATAATTAGGAATGGTTTGGGATGGTTAGGGTTACGGTTAGGGACGTTTGGAACGATTTGGAACAGTTAGGAATAGTTTGGAGTGATGTGGAATGGTTTGGAATGGTTTGGAACAGTTAGGAATGGATTGGAATGATTTGGAGTGATGTGGAATGGTTTGGAACAGTTAGGAATAGTTTGGAGTGATGTGGACTGGTTTGGAACAGTTAGGAATGGATTGGAATGATTTGGAGTGATGTGGAATGGTTTGGAATGGTTTGGAACAGTTAGGAATGGATTGGAATGATTTGGAGTGATGTGGAATGGTTTGGAACAGTTAGGAATAGTTTGGAGTGATGTGGAATGGTTTGGAATGGTTTGGAACAGTTAGGAATGGATTGGAATGATTTGGAGTGATGTGGAATGGTTTGGAACAGTTAGGAATAGTTTGGAGTGATGTGGACTGGTTTGGAACAGTTAGGAATGGATTGGAATGATTTGGAGTGATGTGGAATGGTTTGGAATGGTTTGGAACAGTTAGGAATGGATTGGAATGATTTGGAGTGATGTGGAATGGTTTGGAATGGTTTGGAACAGTTAGGAATAGTTTGGAGTGATGTGGAATGGTTTGGAATGGTTTGGAACAGTTAGGAATGGATTGGAATGATTTGGAGTGATGTGGAATGGTTTGGAACAGTTAGGAATAGTTTGGAGTG
>OMKR01109937.1:0-11228 GCA_900302355.1 Cyttopsis rosea | reverse complement strand
AAATTGACAACAGGTGCAATGGAGAGGCAAAAGCAAGACAACCCCCAAAATAGGAATGGTTTTGCATGTGGTGGTCACAGACAATTGCTCTTTCCTTAGCCGTCCTGAATGATTCTTCTCTAGTTTTGTGTTCTGCTAGTGTCCTTGTCACTACTGGTAGCATGAGGCGGTACCTGCAGCCCAATCAGGTTGCACAGGTAGTCCAGCTCCTCCAGGATGGCACATCCATACGTGCGGTCGCAAGAAGGTTTGCTGTGTCTCCCGGCACAGTCTCAAGAGCATGGACGAGATACCAGGAGACCGGCCGTTACACGAGGACAGCTGGACAGGGCCGTAGAAGGTCATCAACCCAGCAGCGGGACCGGTATCTGCTCCTTTGTGCAATGACGAACAGGCGGAGCACTGCCAGAGCCCTACAAAATGACCTCCAGCAGGATACTGGTGTGCATGTTTCTGACCAAACTGTCAGAAACAGACTCCATGAGGGTGGCATGCACCGTGCAGTTCGATTGGCATTCGCCAGAGAACACCAGAATTGCCAGGTCCGCCATTGGCGCCCCGTTCACTTCACTGATGAGAGCAGGTTCACACTGAGCATGTGTGACAGTCTGACGGAGTCTGGAGACGCCGTGGAGAACGTTCTGCTGCCTGCAACATCCTCCAGCATGACCGGTTTGGTGGTGGGTCAGTAATGGTCTGGGGAGGCATATCCTTGGAGGGCCGCACAGACCTCCATGTGCTAGCCAGAGGTACCATAACTGCCATTAGGTACCGGGATGAGATCCTCAGACCCATTGTCAGACCATATGCTGGTGCAGTGGGCCATGGGTTCCTTCGCATGCATGACAATGTTCGGCCTCATGTGGCTGGAGTGTGTCAGCAGTTCCTGCATGACGAAGGCATTGATGCTATGGACTGACCTGCCCGTTCCCCAGACCTGAATCCAATTGAGCACATCTGGGACGTCATGTCTCGTTCCATCCACCGACGCCACGTCGCACCACAGACTGTCCAGGAGTTGACTGATGCCCTGATCCAGGTCTGGGAGGAGATCCCTCAGGAGAACATCCGTCGTCTCATCAGGAGCATGCCTAGACGTTGTAGGGAGTGCATACAGGCACGTGGAGGCCACACACACCACTTGTCTTGAGGAATTTCCACAGAAGTTGGATCAGCCTGTGATCTGATTTTTCCACTTTTATTTTGAGTCTAATTCTGAATCCAGACCTCCACGGGTTAATGATTTTGATTTCCATTGATCATTCTTATGTTATTTTGTTCTCAACGCATTCCACTATGTAATGAATAAAGATTTTCAACTGGAATATTTCATTCATCGAAATCTAGGAAGTGTTCCCTTTATTTTTTTGAGCAGTGTATATCGTAGCGCCTCCAAGCAGTGGAAAAGGCCTCGCGGCCACCGATAAGTCCCGCAGCTGTGTAGCTCCGCGACCGCAAGAAAGCCCCAAGCACCACGCCCCATAGCCACAGAAGACCCCCCCCAACCCGCCGAGAGCCCACAGAACCACACCCACGCATGACCTAGAGGAGCACGAACCAGTCCCAGAGGGCGTGAGGTGATCCCGTACCCCTGAAGCGCACACAACAACCCACTCCCATGTGCAGGTATAAGGCACACCCGCAAGCGCAGACCCAGGGCCACGGGCGCCAGGTACGGACTACAGGACCGGAGCTGGGTCCCGCGCCGACAGATCGACACCCCGACGGTGACTAGAGCCCCTCCACCACTCCCAGCACCCGCCAAGAGGGACTTTCGCGTTTTTCGCGGCCACCCTAGACACCGCCATGTTGCACCGCCTCGGACACAGAGGGGAATTCAGTTGGTTGCAATCTGCAACCTCACTGCTAGTGGCCGCTAAATTCTACACATAGCACCTTTAATAATTTATACTCAAAATATTTAGTATTTGTATACTTTATTTAAATAAGCCATATTTAAATTTGGTTGCTTTCTTTAAGTGCAAGTTGTACGTTAGTTGGCTGGCTCTGTTCAGTTTTACACGCTACTTTCCTTTTATTATTATTTATTCCTTTTTGTCGTATACAGTTATTTTAATATGTTTATTAATGATATTGGAAGGATTGCATTAAATGGAGTAATAATAGTGTAGCAGTTACACGTTACTTCCAATTCTAAATCACACTATATATCAGTCTCATAAATATGGGGCGTAAATTGGGCATAAATCAGGGATTTGTTTCTGTGTACGGTGCAATATTCACCAAGACTCAATGTACCCACAGACCCAAAATTATCGGCAATAAATTAAACCTTTATTTTAATAAAACATTCACATATAAGAGAATAAATTAGATTAATAAGAAATAAAAATCATAAACAAACATAGAAAAGAGATTACGTAAAGTAGATACTCAACATCGTGATCTCATGAGATTGGAGAGAATATGTGGAGTTGTAACTGAGGGAGAACTAACTTCTAAACCTAATCTGTGAATTAAGAGTGAAAGGAATTAAACAAATTAAACAAAGAAGGACCCATCCGACATTAACAACATAATCACCAACAGTAGTGATGGATTGATCTTGCCTGGCATGGCGTAGTGCTCTGTCGCGGACGAGGTACCAAGGGACAGAGACTGCCTGCGGTCGCTTTGGCTCGATTTGGCGAATGCAACTCCGGGGGGAATGGGTCCCACTGGCGGGCCGCGTCAGCTGTTGGCGCGATGCAGTGAAGCTCTGGTCACTCCTGGATTCGTCCGGACAGCAGGCGGTGCTACGGTCTCCTGGAGCAGAGGCTAGTGAGCGGCTTTCTGCGGAGCATCTAGAGACGTTGTCGTTGGACGTCGGGTGGTAGATGAACTGCCTTGTAACTAAACTCATCACAAATATCTTGCAAATAATGTCGTTGGCAGTTCGACATTGATCAAAAGTTATAAATTAAAGCTGCAAGCAGCGATGAACGGGCCTTCGCGCCATCATGTGTACACCACACCATGTGAATTTCATGTAAATTGGATGATGTTTGCGACATTGCAATTACTTCCTGTTGCCAGTAGGGGGCGCTATGACTGTAAGTCAATATGGGTGTGTAGATGTGTTCAGGGCGGGTCACTGATGAAGCAAGAGAAATTTTGTGCAGATTGGACAAAGTATGCTGGAGTTATAACAACTTCCTGTTTGATGGTGAAGCACCGAAATTGGCGTCGTCGTCACGGCAAACCAGGAATAACGTAGGGAAAAGCTTTTGATAACTTTTCATCTCCAATGTCTGAAGATGATTGTGTGCGAATTAGAAGTGGGTGCGATAAAATCCCTAGGACTAGTTCGTTCAAATACAAAGTGTGGAAATGGCGAGAAATCGGTCATGTGATTCAAGATGGCCGACTTCCTGTTGGTGTTAGGGTATTGGTCCACTTTTTCGTGCGTCTTGACATGTTGTACATGTGTAGTGAATTTGATGTGTCTATGTCAATCTGGGGCGAGGGGCGCCATATTTTAGGGGGCGCTAGAGAGCCATTTTGCCACGGCCATTAATGCAAACGATAAAATATCAAATTTTTCGCCAGGTCTGGCTTGCGTGCAAAATTTGGTGACTTTTGGGGAACGTTTAGGGGGTCAAAAGGCCATCGTTTGCGGAGAAAGAAAAAGAAAAATAAAGAAATAAAATACCTACAGATACAATAGGGTTTCGCCCGGTACGGGCTCAGGCCCTAAAAATCAAAACATCAGACTGCATGTTGCGCAGTGTTGTCTTAAAGTTTAAAAATGAAATAGTAAAAATGTTTCAAATAAAAAATGTCTGGAAATTATGAAAATGGTAAAGTTCTGAGACTCCGAGAGTGGAGCTCTTCCTACATCACATGGCCAGCTCGTTGCTCCCCTCCTTAGCTCCTCCTTGATCCAGCCTCCAATCAGAGTACTTTTAACGTATTTTTAACATAGACATTTAAGTAAATATTCATCATATTATATATCATACATCATATTCCTCCAATCTCACTACATCTGATGCTTTCAAAACTGTATATGTATTTATATTACATATTGAAAAAATGTGTATTGGTATGAACATATAAAGACAATACTACAGAAATTAAAAAGAAACAAGCAGTTACAATGGGCTTTGGCAATGACATGCATTCCTTCCACAGTCCGGCCACATACTCCATGCAACTTTATACCCGAGAGGCCATAAATCATATTTGGCAGTTGGTTTATTATTTTCTATGGCTCTAAAAGTCCCAGGCTTTTTGGGTTGGTTTATATTTCCTGTCATATTTCATAGAGTAACCTTACATTGCTTGTAAATTGTTTGTAGTCCATTTTCATCATGATATAGTTTATACCAAAAACCAGAGAGTTGCAGCTTCTCCATTGTGGAATGTGTTCTGGGTTTCTCCTTTGTGAGGGTCTTGACTCTGTTGAGTCTGTTCGCTACAATAGACTATCTATGTAATTTGTTTGAGCACTTAGGGACGTGTTAACATTTTTTACAAGCACCACTACGTTGGTGAAAGGCCAATTATTCAAGAGAAATCATACGCTGAGGAATGATATTGACTCCATTGAAATAAGAAAACCTGAATATTATTATTATTGTTATTAGATTGTGAAATATAACGTTTGAGAGCATCATCCCAGGCCTAGTTGATGGACGTTGCTAGTGCCTCCCCAGCTGCGGTCCTACATGCTGTCCATGCGCTACGACGACGGTGAAGTGTGGGCAGGGGACAACCGCGGCATGATCCACGCCTTCTCCATGCAGGGGGGCGTCCTCAGACCGCTGGCGAAGTTCGACGTGGGCCACACCGCCGTGGTCACCGGCGTCCACCGCTCCGCTGGCAGCCTGTACACCTGCTCCTCTGACCGCACCGTCAAGGTACGGCACTTCACCCCAACGGAGGTGGAGGTTTTTTAAGTTGAATGATGTCAAATAGCTAGAGATCCCTCTTTCAATGTTTGTGTAGGTCCATCTTCCCTGCGCTCCTCCAAGGACTCTCTGCACACTGCAACACCAGGAGGGAGTCAGTGGGGTAAGTGTCAAGGATTAATAATGTTTATTAATGATAACTGCTGCTACTACTACTACTACTACTACTACGACTAATAATAATATTAATCATGAAATATTGACAACTTTTATGGATGCCAGTGTTGAACTAAATCACGTGTGTGTATATATTGTCAGACAAGATAACAAGAAGTTGTATTGTTTCACTTGTATATTGTATTACTATGCACTAATTACTTGGCCTGGGAACCAGACAGATCCGCGTGCTCATGTTTCATTTGCTCTGGCAGATACATCTGGCCGCCCTCCCATTCAAACAGATTTCCACCCGACCTTGCCAGGGTCGGGCCAATCACAACCATTTATCTAATATGGTGCGGGTTTCATACGATGAGGAGCGCTGTTGAGGCACATTACCAAGATGACTGCTGCTGACATGGAACGGTCTTTTGAATCCGCTATCGCGACAATATTAAACAAACTGTACGGTATATTTTCTCTAAAAGAAGAACAAACAACTGCACTTAAAGCTTTTGTTGATAAGAAAGACGTGTTTGCCGTATTTCTGACAGGTAAAAGTTTAATCTAACAACTGGCCACGCTGGTCGGCATGTTTCAGTCACTCGGCGCTACATCACACGTTTCGTTGCTCTGATTGGTTGTCGGTCTATCCAACTGCGTTCAGAGATATTTTGGTCTGCGCCCCTTGGAAATCGAAAATGAACTGAGAGGTTCCAGACTAATATGCATTTGCGAATTGGTCTGGCTATGTCAGGCTACTAATTACTATATACTTATTTCATTTTTACTTGTATCTCTTTTTTTTGATCTGGCAACTTCTGCTTCTCTGTTGTCTTTATCTCATATTTTGTCTTATCTTATATCTTATTTTATTGTATTATTCATCTTATCTCTTATCTTCTATCATCATATCTTTATTCCTATTTTATCTTATCTTTTATCTTATCTTATCTTATATCTTTAATCTCATTTTATTCTATCTTTAATCTTATTGTATTTTTTTACTTATCTCTTATCGCATCTTATTATAGACCAGGTTGATTTTAATTTTTGTGTGTGTGATGCATCCTTTTTGGATCTGGTACAGAATAGTTTTTTTTGCCAAGTTTTGGAGATAAGCAAGATGATGGTTATTTCTGTATTTTAAATCCCTCTTCCTCCAGCTGAGCGTGGAGGCCGGCGTCCTCGCCGTGGCCTCAGGTGAGACGTCTGTGGAGGTGTGGAGACCCCGGACAAGAGACGTGGGGAAACTAACCAAACATGGAAAAAGGAGTTGAACGACAGACTGAGGCTGCTCTGTCTTTTATCCTCATGGACTGTGGTCGAGAACATTCTCCGAGATGTTTTTTTTAATATATTTTTTTGGAGATGAGGTGGAGCATGAATGTCCTGGAGGTCCAGAATTGGATCATTTCAGAGATTTGCACTTTAATAAGTTGCACTTGAATGTTTTAAAGGGTACATATTATGAAAAACTCAGTGGTTGTGCACATTCATTTGGGTCTCTGATGGGCCTACTAACACATAAACTGCAAAAAAAGACAACCCAGTGAGTTTTATTTTTTTAATCACTGTGCCTCAGTCGAAAAAAAAAGCCTAAAACATGCAGTTCAATTTTGCCGTCACACCCTACACATGTGACACATAAGAATTAGAACCAACCCCCATCTGAGTAACTCCACCCATGGCTGGAGTGCCAGCGAGTGGAACCACTGGAGCCCGTGGTCCGACACTGCTGTGCAGTCCGCGCTGCTCCGGACACCACGGGCAAAGTCGGAACAAACCTTTAAATTAGGCATTGTAGATGTAATATGAGTGAAGACTCAGCAACTGCATTGCCTATTTCTCTCATCAAATTTGTTCAGAAACGGATTTTGGTGGACTGATAAGGTGGAAATTGTGAATGTTTATCTTCTTCATACAGAAGTGGGAGAAACAGTTCTGGGTTGGGTGTGGCACACTGAAACACACTCACGCATACACGCACACTGAATCAGCCTGTCAGAGCCTGGAGTAATAGAGACACAGGTTAGAATGGATAGAATGAATAATCTGAGTGGTATTTTCAGCAAAACACTTGAAAGACATGTTGTGTGGCCCTCAGAGACCTAATAGAGAAAACTTGGATGATGTTGCATGATCTGGCTCCTTTAAGGAAGGTGATGATATTGTTTTTTAATTGTTATGGTAAGATGGGGACTGGAGGGAGATTCATAATATGAGCAACAGAACATACATGAAGCTTTACAGGTTTGTACATTGAATGAATTAATTCACATTCCAAACTGTTGTCATCACTCGTCGACTGTAAAGCGACTAAACACCCCGAAACACCCAGACACACTAAATACCCCGACACACTAAACACCCTGAAACACTCGGCCTGCATCCAATCAATCGACTGTATAGAATGTAGAGTGTCACCCCATTCACTCACTCTGAGCTGTTTTGTTTTGAAGCCAACTGTCCATCAACTCATCCCCATATCATCAAATAACTTGAATAAGGCCCGATACCGGTATTTGTTTGACTGAGGCTGCCAATACCATATATTGTGCCAATATTCAATATCGTTAAATTCTAAATTCTTTACGCCAAAAAAATTCTTAAAAAGTGTAATAATTCCAGGATACATTATTACCTTTAAATGAAGAATTCACTTTTTTGATTTCAGTTTCATAAGTAGAGTGTGCAAAGAAAATAAAATTGTTGGGGTAAGAGAGTGACTGAGAAAGTGTCCCCGTTACACACAGACTTTTTGTTTCATTCAATTAAACGGAGAAACAGAGTAAATTAAATACATCTACAATAAAAACAATTTTTACTTGCTATGTTTGGAGAAAAGATTACGCTCCAGAGCGGAGATCGCTTCTGAAATAACTCCTGCCCGCCTTCTCACGGCCTGGTGGCAAATGCCCCGTGGCCCGGCACCAGTCTGCAGCCTGGTGGTTGGGAACCTCTGCATTGGGGAAAATAGCCATAGACCATAAATGTAAAAAAACTAAGTAACTTGTCAGATTTTCATAACAAGCGACATTTTTTTTTAAACGAGCCCAAAAAACCGCGACCCATGATTTTTTTTCAAGCAACAAACAATCAAAAAACTAATTTTGTTTAATAGCTGAACATTCTGGCTTCATGAAACATACCTCAAATAAATTAAATGTATTTATTTTAACTAATAGCATATTTTCTTCCAGATCAAGTAGAGGAAACAAATATGGAATCACTCAATGTTGAGGAAAACATTATGCAATCAACAAAATAAATCACAGTTAGTACTTTGTTGCTCCTCCTCTGGTTTTTATGACAGTCTGAATTCTTTGAGGCATGGACTGCATTATTGAAAAATAATATTCTCCATCAAGCTGGTTCCAACTTTCTCAAATAGCGCTTGACAGATCAGCTTTGCAGGATGGAGCCTTGTCATGGAGCATTGTTTTAAATTTCCACCATAAATTTTCAATCGGATTAAGATCCGGACTGTTTGCTGGCCATGTCATTGAGTTGATATGCCTTTCCTGAACAAAAGCTTTAACACTCTGTTCTGTGGCAAGATGCATTGTCATCCTGAAAAATGACTTCCTCATCACCAAACCTATTTTCTATTGATGGAATGAGAAAGGTGTCCAACATTTCAATGTACACCTGTGCATTGACTGTTGAGGTAATGATTGCCATCTCCCCTGGTCCTGTACCTGACATGCAACCCCATATCATAAATGACTGAGGAAATTTGCTTGTTTTCTTCAGGTAGTTATCTTTGTATGTTTCATTGCAATGGCACCAGACAAAAGTTCCAGCATCATCGCCTTGGCCAATTCGTGATTCATCACTGAATATTACTTTCATCCAATCATCCACACTCCATGATTTTTCGTTTGGATTTTCTGTATGTAAATCCCATTCATTCAGCCGATTTCTTACAGTTCTGTCACAAACATTGACTCCTGTTTCCGGCAATTTGTTTTTCATTTGTTTTGTTGTGCATTTTCTATTTTCAAGGCATATTGCTCTGAGTTTTCTATCCTGACGCGTTGACGTCTTCCGTGGTCTACCTGTATGTTTTCCTTTTATAACCTTCCCATCTTGTTTATACTTACACCAAATTTTAGACACAGCTGACTGGGAATAACCAACATCTTTTGCCACACTCTGTGTTGGATTTCCTTCTTGAAGGACTTTGATAATCCTTTCCATTGTTTCAATTGACAGCTCTCTTCTTGGAGCCATGTTTCCCTTCAATTAGCCAAGTCCAAACATGGCCCAAGCCCAAACAAGGTCTGCAAACACTCCCTTTTAACTGCAGACTAATTTGCATATTCAAACTTGTGCTGGTATTTGTTTTAGAAATACAAGTTACAAAGTGATTCCATAATTTCTTCCTCAACTTGATCTGGAAAAAATATCATTAGTTAAAATTAATGCATTTAATTTATTTGAATTATGTTTCATGAAGCCAGAATGTTCAGCTATTAAACAATTAGTCTTGTGTCAGATCTGTGATTTGTTTATTTGCTATGAAGTAAAAAAGCTGGATGAACATCCTCTATGCTGATTCCATAATTTTTGCCAGGGGTTGTATATGAAGACTCTCCCTCTGCCCCCACTCACCCTCTGTATGCGGGCGGGGATGCACGGAGAGGGAGAGATGCAAACACTGGCACAGCTTTACGGAAGAAAGGGTTATGTATCTATTTTAACACAACATTAAACTACCTATATAAACAGTATTGTCTCATCCTATAACTCGTTTGAAAAATATATATATTTACGGTATCTCAATAGTATATATCGATATTCCGTAAAAAGGCGATATACCGCCCAGCCCTACCGAGGGACTATTTTCTTTATTTTTCATATCAGAGGTTTATGACATTGACAGGCAGATATCTCATATCTGATAAAACGGCAATATCGGCCCAATATATCGGAAATCCGATATATATTGAAATCCATTCACTTATGTTGGCGTAGGCAGGGCTAAAAGTTGTTCCGTAAAGGGCCACCAGAGGCAATCTACATTTACTGTATCAATTTTCGAAAGCAGCCGTACCCCCCTGGTAGAAAAGTAAAGTCTACTTATAAATCCACAAAGTCGTTATTTTTTTCTCATTTGAATTTATTCTTTGGTACGATCAAAGTGTACATATGTTTGGAAAGATAATGTTTCATCCACCCCACATTTTATTTTGTGAGCTTTTTTTCTGCTTTGCTGTCAAACTACAGTCAAGCATCATAAATGTGCTTCCACAATGCTGTGTCTGTATAAACACAATCATGAATTTAATTAAAATCATTAAAATTCAAGACATCACATGAATAGCACTACACATTATTTCACAGATTTCTATCAAAGTGAACATGAACACATTAAAGCCACATGGACTGAAGAGCTGTTTATTGACCATGACTTTATCTCCACTCATTTCCCTGTTTGAAAGAACGCTGAAGCAGAAGTTCAAATGGGACTACAAAAACTAATTTTTATTAAAATATATGCATTACAGACTTGTTGCTAAGAATTATTAATCACTGAGCCTGGGATAACACGGGGAATGGCATTGTCATGATTGGATGTCTACCCTGTCAGTCAAGCTCCTCGATACCTAACGTTTTTTTCAACGAGAAGTACTCGTTACCCGCCCGCTGGTTACACACACAGTATGATCAGATCAGATCAGATCATCATGGCGGCTGGGACTGTGCCAAGAGTCATCACTCTCGGATTCAGAAATTTCAGTCATTTTCATTCAATCAAATCAATTTGTGCAAATCTGTTCATAACAGATATTCAGCAAACGGGCAGACAGACGGACAGGGGCGGAATGAAGAAGAAGAAGAAGGATTTATTGTCACACATTATACCACACACATGCGGAGGGTGACACACACACACACATGCAGATGGTGAACGATGAGATACAGTCTCTGCATTTGTCCCATCCTGGCCGTCCTTCCTCCAGGGGCAGCCAGGAGCAGTGGGCAGCCCTCACTTCGTCGGCGCCCGGGGACCAGTTCCAGGTGGTGGGTCCGTGCCGTGGTCAGGGACAGGACAGGAAGTGTTCTGCTCGTTTTTTTTTTTTAGTCAGGGTCCATATGTTGGAGGAGACCCATGCGAACACGGGGAGAACGTGCAAACTCCACACAGAAAGGCCCCTGATTGGGCGATAACCCACCGCAGCACAGTGCCAACAGTGCACGACAGATAGA
>OMKR01109929.1:0-10973 GCA_900302355.1 Cyttopsis rosea | reverse complement strand
AGGAAGGATTCTAGATAGGGAGCATACTAAGTTGTAAGGATTCTAGATAGGAAGGATACTAGATAGGAAGGATACTAGATAGGGAGCATACTAGGTTGTAAGGATACTAGACAGGAAGGATACTAGATAGGGAGCATACTAGGTTGTAAGGATACTAGATAGGGAGCATACTAGGTCGTAAGGATACTAGACAGGAAGGATACTAGATAGGGAGCATACTAGGTTGTAAGGATACTAGACAGGAAGGATACTAGATAGGGAGCATACTAGGTTGTAAGGATACTAGACAGGAAGGATACTAGATAGGGAGCATACTAGGTTGTAAGGATACTAGATAGGGAGCATACTAGGTTGTAAGGATACTAGATAGGGAGCATACTAGGTTGTAAGGATACGAGATAGGGAGCATACTAGGTTGTAAGGATACTAGATAGGAAGGATACTAGATAGGACCTGAGCCCAGAAGGTCTCTCTAGAGCAGGGGTGGGCAAGCTTTTTGACTCGCGGGCCACAATGGGTTCTAAAATTTGACAGATGGGCCGGGCCAGGAACAGATGGATGGAGTGTTTGTGTGAACTAATATAAATGACATGTGAAAGCCGTTTCGGTCGCCTCTTTCTGCATGGCTAGTGTGGGAAAATGAGCTAAAGATTTGTTTGAAATTTGTCTGGAGAATGAAGTCAGCTTGGATTTGAAGGCTCTAACATTTGTGTACATGTCGTGCACAAACTGATCTTTCCCCTGTAGCTTCACATTCAGCTCATTCATTTGTGAAAATATGTCCACAGCAAACGCAAAGTCACAAAGCCAGTTCTTGTCGCTTAGCTCAGGAAATTCGGCGGATTTCCCCATTAACTCCAAAAATGCGTTAATCTCCTCTTTGAGCTCCCGTTGAAACACTTAAAAACACCCAAACTTAACCAGCGGACATGAGAGTGGTAAAGTAAGTCCTGGTGATCTGCATCGGTTTCCTCCAGGAATGTAATAAACTGACGATGCTGAAGTCCACTTGCTCGTATAAAGTTAACAAGTTTTACGACTGGATTCACGACATGATTAAGCCGCAATATAGACTTACACAGAGATTCCTGATGAATGATGCAGTGAAGGAAAATAACATCCTGGTCAGGGTTTTCCTCTTTCACTTTATCCTGGATTCTTTTCAGCAGCCCAACGTTTTTTCCAGTTAAATTTGGCGATCCATCCGTGGTGACATTGGCAAGTTTACTCCAAGGTAGCTTCATTCTCTCGATGACAGCAGACACCTGGTTATACAAGTCCTCTCCCCGCATTTTTCCTTTCAGGGACTCCATGGTCAAAAACTCCTCCGTTGTCTCAAAACTGTCGTTAATCCCTCGGATAAAAATTAGGAGCTGAGCAGTGTCTTTTATGTCGTTACTTTCATCCAGTGCTAGTGAATATAACGTAAAGGACTCTGTCTTTTTGTTTAATTCGCTGGCTATATCTTCGTCAATCAGTTCCACACAGCGAGTCACAGTCCTGCGTGATAAACTGATTTTTTTCAAACTTGCCTTTGCTCTCCGGACACAGGAGACCTGCTGTCTCTACCATGCATTCTTTCAAAAACTCGTCTTCGGAGAAAGGCTTGCTAGCCTTTGCTAATTTGAATGCCAGCAAAAAAACTGCCTTGGTACTTGACTCTTGAATTGCAGTTTGTCTGTGAATTTTTTTTTGCTGAGTCTGTAAATTAGCCGTCAACCTCTGAGCCGTAGCCGCCCGTTCTGGTGTTGACTGCTTGCTAGCGTAGTTAGCATGCGAAGTGACGGCTAATATTGTATTCTTTGAAAACCGCAACAGTTTCTTGGCATATCAGTCATACAGCCGTTGATCGGACTTCAGTGAAAAAATATTTTGTTGTCCATTCATTATTAAACACTCGGCACTCACTGTCCACTTTTCTTTTCTTTGGTCCGCTCATTTTTACAGAAGGGCTCAAAGGGCAAAGCGCAAAAGTGAAGTAGAGAGTAACCACCACACACCAACAAAGGTCTGGCGTGCGCCATCTATTGGGGAAAAGCGGGCATTGCAGGGAAAAGGTCAAATGAATGAAGTTTAATTATAATATAATTTAATTTAATTTAATAATATAATTTGGACAAGTTCGGCAGGCCGGATTAAAAAGCCCAACGGGCCATATATGGCCCGTGGGCCATAGTTTGCCCATGTCTGATCTAGTGGAATCAAATACTCAATGCTACTTTCTCATTTTTATAAGGGCTTGTGCACCCATATATTGCATTTCACTATTTTTCCCAACAAGCAACTCAGAATACTGCTCACTATGAATCAGGCTGTGATTACCTTAATTAGAGTAAAGGAACTCCTCTTCTTAACCCTGGCAAGGTAAATCCATCATTGGCTCTTAATTATGTAATTTGGGATCAAATGTGCATACAGTAAACACCTAAAAAGTATGACAACATAGCCTTTGATATAGCTATGAATTGTTTTTGAAGTCTCTCTCCCTTCCTTTGTTACTGGGTTGCAGTATGGCATGGGCTAAGCAAGGGAATTAATTATGTGATAAATGTCTGCCCAATCATATTTTGGAGAATGATGATTGATCTCTCCAAGCTGACTTCACAGCACTTCCAATCATCTCCCCCATGGGAAAACAATGCACTGCACTTGTCTTTGCTTTTAGTGAGATTGGGAATTCAAATTAGACTGACATGGTTTGAAAGCTACTGGCAGGCTATGGTACACCACCCAAATCTGTATTAATCACGTTAGTAACATTAATAACGTTAGCTCAAATGCTAACTGTTTCATGCATATGAATAGAGAATACTAAAACCATTAGCACCATACTCCGGGAGATATAGTTAAATAAAAACACAGATTTAGGTGGTTTAACCTAGTTTGTTAGTTAGTGGATTATTCAACTTTCTAACAGCTTTCGAACCAAGTAGGGCCCATTTGATAGATTTGGTAGTTTATTCCATGGCAGCAAAACATTTGAGGGATTGAATGGAAAATAAAATGGTACTTTAGCTGAAAGGGAGCTGTCAATCAACTGTGATCTAAACACACCCCAACAATCCTGAGAAATGGTCTGAGCAGCCAGATGAGCTGTTTTTGACCTGGGTTTTATAATAGTTATTAACATATATATATATATTTTTATTGTACTGTTGGTGGATGCTTAATATGACACTCAAGTTTGATATATGCATTTTACTATTTTTAGGCCAGTTTTCAGTGGCTTTACATTTTTAACCAAAGCAACAGGAAACAATGTTATCATTTACTTGTGCCTTGAACGCTAGGCTAACCGGGCTAATGCCTCATGGCTGCACAGTTCTAGTGATAATTGCAGAGTGCAATCATCCACTGTTTGTTTGCAGCGTAAAATGAAACTTCTCCTCACCATTGCAGCACTCACTGAATAAATCTTCCTATCAGTTTTATATTTGGCGGTGCAAGGGATGATGTGATGGTGGAGGTGGTCTCTGGCAATGATATGTAAATTATATGCAACAAAGGCTTTCTGGAGAGTGGTAAATGCAGGCTGGAGCTCAGAAAAGTGTGTAGGATATATTTATATAGTATAGAGTCAAACATATAATTTTGATTATTATGAGGTCATCAGAAATGTAACGATGTGAATAAATGATTTATATTTCATTTGCATTATGGCTCTAGAAATCTCTTAGATTATTTAAGTTTAATATTTGTTTATTTGCTGTATTAGATGTTACTTAATAGTAAGTTAGATAGATCATCTAAAATGCAATCAATTTCTGTATGGGACATTTTGTCATTAGATTACCATTTGTAAGGAATAATTGGAAACAAAAAGGTTACATTTCTTTCAATAATTGCTTTACTTGCTACACGTGGAGGCAAATTGGGAGTTTGCACATGACAATAAATAAATATCATTGATAGATAAAGGAAATAATGAGGAAGTGAAGACACAAATTGAAACATTCAAAGTTTCTTTATGTGACCCCAGTGATGTTCATGATTCATGATTCAGTGAAAATGCTATTATCAGATGAAAAGGAGGGTGATCATGTGAATTGGTATGAGCCAAAGATGTTGCATTTTATAGAATATCAAAAGGAGGTGGAACAGTGGATAAGTGCACATCAAGTCGATACACAATTACTTATTGGACCTGATGTTAGCATTTCAATGGTTTAAAAAAAATCTAACAGAACAAAAGGATCCAAAAGAACAAATGCATCTTCCTCTGCCTCCACTGCATCTGCCTCAGTGCACGCATCAAAGCAAAAGCCAAGCTAGCAGCTTTAATGGCCCGAGCAGCAGCATTAGAGGAAAAACATCAAGTGAATGGTCAACAGAAAGCAAAACAGCATTCATTGGAATTGGAGGAAGCTCAACTTAAAGGAGCCATGCCATGCTTCTTTACAACACATTAATATAGGTCCTTGATGTCCCCAAAACATGTCTTTGAAGTTTTGCTGAAAATACCACTCAGATTAATCATTCTAGCCATTCTAACCTGTGTTTCAATTCTTCCAGGCTGACCAGGCTTTTCAGGCTGATTCAGTGTGCTTGTGCATGTGCCACACCCACCCCGGAAGTGTTTCTCCCACTTCTCTATGAAGAAGAGAAACATTAATTATTTCCACCTCATCAGTCCATCAAAATCGATTTCTCAACAAATTATATGCGAGAAATAGGCAATCCAGTTACTGAATCTTCACTCATACACTCTCTACAATGCTTAATTTAAAAGTTTGTTCTGACTTTGCCCGTGGTGTCCGGAGCAGCGCGGACCGCACCACGGCACCGCTCCAGTGGCTCTACTCACTGGCGCTTCAGCGCCGCAGGTGGAGTTACTCAGATGGGGGGCGGTTCTACTGCTAATGTGTCACACCTGATGTAGGGTGTGACAACAAACTTGAACAGCATGTTTTTTTTTCAGAGCAGAGCAATTAAAAAACAAAAAAAACTCACTGGGTTGTCTTTTTTCACAGTCTGTATGTTGGTAGGCCCACCAGAGACCCAAATGATTGTGAGTTTTTTATGATATGCCCCCTTTAAAGTCCAATTGAAAGCAAAGCAGGAAAAATTGGAACTGGAAACAACCACTGCAGCTTCAGATGTCAAAATAAAAGTCATGCTAAGTTTTGAAATGTCCACTCAAATCCACACAACACACGCCGCAAAGCAGTAAGAAGATGGAATGAACTCTTATTTTGAAAGTCACAGGAGAGTCACTACTAGCCTTTTGGATGTTGAATCAATGGTTGAATGTGCAAGAATAAACACTGTTCTTAAGACTCCATTACAAGTAAATGGGCCTGTATCAGCAATCAAAATCACATCCCCTGGAACCAGTCACAAATCAACTTTACCAACAAACAACACCATGGTCTAATGAACAAAATGCAATGGACAATGTGGGTTTCAATCAAGATTAAATACACACTTATTGGGCAAAGACAAGGTGATGTTGCAAGCCTGCTTATCATGCAGCAAAATCTGGCACAAAATTTTAAGCTATTTATGCGTGCTTTTTAGTATGGAATAGAGGATAAGACAAGTAGTAGTCAATATATATTTTATTTCCTCGAACAATACACCACTAGCCTGTCTAGGGAGTTGGTCTGCAGCTGTATGCATATGGCCTCAAGTAGAGGTTAAAATTAAGCCAATAACGCAGTTTTGAAGAATTTCTATATGGATGATTATCTCAAATCTGTTCACACTGTTGACCAAGCTATTGCACTCACCCAAGACCTCACTATGCTTTGGGAGGAGGATTTCGACTGTCCAAATGGGTATGCAATTGTAGTAGTGTACTCTCTGCTATCCCGAAGGAAGAACGCGCCAAGGAGATTAAAGATTTGGATCTAGACCAGGACATACTTCCAGTTGAAAGAGCACTGGGAATACAATGGTGCATCGAATCCGATGTCCTGAAGTTCAAAATGGTCATCAAAGGCCGACCTCTCGCAAGACGATACATTGGTCAGATACGTCTATGGTCAGCTCAATCTATGATCCATTAGGCGTCCTTGCACCGTTGATTCTTCCTGTGAAGCAGATCTTGCAAGAGTTGTGCAGGTTGTGGCTGGGACAAATCCATACCAGATGTACATGCTCATCAGTGGACCAAGTGGATGTCTGACTTGCAACACATATCAGACTTTAAAGTGAGCAGATGTTTCAAGCTACAAGACTTCAGAGAACCAGTTTCAGCTCAGCTCCACCACTTCACTAATGAGACCAGGTATGGAACAGTAACATACCCTCTGCTAAAGAACAGTACAGATCTGATCCACTGTGCTTTTGTCTTGGGAAAGGCTAGCGTTGCGCCAATCAAACCAGTAACGATCCCAAGAATGGAACTTACTGCTGCCATGGCTGCACTGCGAGCAGATGGAGGGCAGAGATCCAATTTCAGCTTGACAGTTTCATCTCCTGGACTGACAGCACATCAGTGCTGAAATATATCCAGAACAAAACTCAGATTCCGGACCATTGTGTCTAACAGGATTACAGCCATCAGAGAGCGTTCTGATGTCTCACGGTGGAGATATGTATGCTCATCCCTGAATCCTGCAAACCAGGCATCAAGAGGTGCTTCAGTGAATGTCTTCCTAAAGAATAACAAGTGGATATCAGGACCAGACTTCCTCAAGCAGCCAAGAATAGAATGGCCAGACAGGTCAGATGACATTGGCCAGTTAAATGCTGAGGAAATTAAAGGTGGAGCAATAGTAGCAGTTGTGGCAGGTGGAGAGGACACAATGGATGGACTGTTGACACATTGTTTAAGCTCTGGTATCCGCTCAAGAGGGTTGTTGCCTGGATTCTCAAGGTGAGAGAGTTGATGAGACATCTAGTCCAAAAATGGAAGGAGCTAAGGGATGCTCTCATCTTAACAATGTCTAATGATGGGCAGAAACTTCACCTAGAGAAAGAAAGAAAAGTGTTCGAGGCCACTCTCACCCCTGATTTCCTTACTGCTGATGACCTTAGTTGGTCAGAAGAGGAAATCATTTGTCTTTGTCAAAGAAAATGGTTTCTGGAAGACATAAACACACTTGAAAAGGAAGGAACCGTGAAAAGGAGGGGACACCTATACAGATTGTCTCCAATACTTCAGCATGGTATGTTATGACATGGTGCTAAAGATCACCATCTCACTCAACTTATCCTCAGGCACATACATCAGGAGGTCAGACACAGTAGTAGAAACCATATATTGTCCTGGCTATGACAAACATACTGCGACAAATGCTGTAATCAGGAGGATCATTGCATTGTTTGTCAGAGACAAACTGCCATTCAAGGTGAACAGAAGATCGCTGATTTGCCCCAGTTAATACCCGATGAGCCACCATTTCCCTATGTAGGAGTTGACTACTTTGGCCCATTCGAGGTAAAATGTGGCAGAGGAACAGTGAAGAGATACGGTGTAATATTCACCAGCTTGACCATACGTGCTGTTCACATTGAGGTGCCACGTTCACTGGATACTGATTCTTGCATAAATGCAATTCGCAGGTTTATTGCAAGATGAGGACAAGTTAAACTCTTACGCTCTCACGCTTCCAACTTTGTTGGACCACATAGAGAACTGCAAGAAGCCATTGAAAAGTTGAACTGTGCCCGAATGCAGAACACTGCTCAAAAAGGAAATCACATGGAAATTTAACCCTCCCTCAGCATCACACCACAGCAGAGTCTGGGAATGTTAATAACCCTAACCCTAACCCTAACCCAGGTTTATCAGGAGAATCCTGGGTGTAATACTTCAACAACAAACCCTTGATGATGAAGGATTACAGATTATGCTGTCTGAAGTAGAGGCTATCATCAATGATAGACCTATCACAAGGTCCTCAAATGACCCCAATGACCTGGAGGCCCTCACCTCAAACCATCTCCTTGAGCTAAAAACCCAACCATCACTACCCCCTCAGAGGACTGCTACGCTCGTAGGAGATGGTGTCAGGTGCAATACATGGCAGATCTATATAGTCAATAGTAGATGATTCTGCACCACGAAACTCATGGATAATGGGACGTATCCTGAGTACAACACCAGATTCAAGAGGTTGAGTAAGGGGAGTCAAAACCTGCACAAACATCCTGAACAGACTAATCACAAAGCATGTTTGCTCTTAGATGGACTAAGTTATATTGACAGATTATATGGGCCAATGGTAAAGATTTAGCCCCGACGGTGAGTCGAGTGCTAGCAACCTCTGACTCCAGAAGAACTCCTCATTGGACTTTTACAACCACACACCACACACCTTTACCTTTCTTGCAACTCCTGGACTCTGGAAGACATTACCATATACATACATATATACATACTTACATACTCTCATTATTTGTATAGAAATTGTTCTTTAATATGTTTGTTAGTCACTCTATTTGAATTTGTATAGTAATTGTAATACAGTCCATGCATTTGACAATTAGAGGCTGGTATGTTAGAGCCAAACATATGATTTAGATTATTATGAACTCTGAGAGACCTCAGAAATGTAACTATGTGAAAGAATTTATATTAAGATTTATATTACATTTGTATTATGGCTCGAGAAATCTCTTAAATTATTTAAGTTGAATATTTGCCTATTATTTGCTCTATTTTCTGATTAGATGTTACTTAATAGTAAGTTATGTCTGGAGGTCAAAAATGGCACCGCACTTTACCGAGAAATCGGTCATGTGATTCAAGATGGCCGACTTCCTGTTGGTGTTAGGGTGTTGGTCCAAGAGACTTTTTTGTCCATCTTCACCTGATACATGTGTGTAGCAAATGTCGTTCATCTACGTCAAAGTTAAAGGAGGGGGCATTGACTGTGAAAGTTGTTTCCTGTTCCCAGTAGGGGGCGCTATGACTGTAAGTCAATATGGGTGTGTAGATGTGTTTAGGGTGGGTCACTGATGAAGCAAGAGAAATGTGGTGCAGGTTGGACAAAGTATGCTGAAGTTATAGCAACTTCGTGTTTGATGGCGAAGCATGGACATTGGCGGCGTCGTCACAGCAACCAGGAATAACGTAGGGAAAAGCTTTTGATAACTTTTCATCTCCAATGTCTGAAGATGATTGTGTGCGAATTAGAAGTGGGTGCGTTAAGATACCTAGGAGTAGTTCATTCAAATACGATGTGTGAAAATGGCGAGAAATCGGTCATGTGATTAAAGATGGCCGACTTCCTGTTGCTGGTAGTGTATTTGTCCAAGAGACTTTTTGGTGCGTTGGTGATGTTGTACATGTGTAGCGAATTTGGTTTGTCTGTCAATCTGGGGCGAGGGGCGCCAAATTTTAGGGGGCGCTAGAGAGCCATTTTGCCACGCCCATTAATGCAAACCATTAAATATCAAATTTTTCGCCAGGTCTGGCTTGCGTGCAAAATTTGGTGACTTTTGGGGCACGTTTAGGGGGGCCAAAACGCCATCGTTTTCAGAGTAAGGATAAATAACAATAAATAAATAAATAAAAAAAAAAGAATAATTCCTACAGATACAATAGGGCTTCGCCCGGTACGGGCTCAGGCCCTAAAAATACATTTTATTAGGCACTGAACTATGGATTTCCCATGACTAGGACTACAGATATGCATTTTTGGGGGTGCAGAAAACCAGACAGTATCTGGTGGTGAGCACCATTTGCCTCATGCAGTGTGACACATCGCCTTTGCATAGAGTTTAAGAAGAGAAGAATAAGAATGATTTATTCATCACATGTTTTTTTACCACACACATGCGGAGGGTGACACACACACACACACACATGCAGGAGTAGCGAACGATGAGATACAGTCTCTACTTTTATCCCATCCTGGCCGTCCTTCCTCCAGGGGCAGCCAGGAGCAGTGACAGAGTTGATCAGGTTGTTGATTGTGTCCTGTGGAATGTTGGTCCACTCCTCTTCAATGGCTGTGCGAAGTTGCTGGATATTGGCAGGAATTGGAACACGCTATCATACACGCCGATCCAGAGTATCCCAAACATGCTCAATGGGTGACATGTCTGGTGAGTATGCAGGCCATGCAAGAACTGGGATGTTTTCAGCTTCCAGGAACTGTGTACAGATCCTTGCAACATGGGGCCGTGCATTATCATGCTGCAACATGAGGTGATGGCGGTGGATGAATGGCACGACAATGGGCCTCAGGATCTCGTCATGTTATATATATAAAAATATATATATGTTATATACCTGCCCATACCATAACCCACCGCTACCATTGGGCTCTCCCATGTTCACAACATTGACATCAACAAACCGCTCCCCCACATGACTCCATCTGCCCGGTACAGTGAGAACAGGGATTCATTCGTGAAGAGAACACTTCTCCAAAGTGCCAGACGCCAACAAAGGTGAGCATTTGCCCACTCAAGTTGGTTTCGAGCACGAAATGCAGTCAGGTCAAGACCCTGGTGAGGACGACGAGCATGCAGATGAGCTTCCCTGAGATAGTTTCTGACAGTTTTTGCAGAAATTCTTCGGTTTTGCAAACCGACTGTTGCATCAGCTGTCCGAGTGGCTGGTCTCCGCCGGATGTGGAGGTCCTGGACTGACATGGTAACACATGGTCTGCGGTTGTGAGGCCGGTTGGATGTACTGCCAAATTCTCAGAAACGACATGAAAGACGGCTCATGGTAGTGAAATGAACATTCAATTCACGGGCAACAGCTCTGGTGGACATTCCTGCAGTCAGCATGCCAATTGCATCCTCTCTCAAAACTTGCGACATCTGTGTCATTGTGTTGTGTGATAAAACTGTGTGAGTGGCCTTTTATTGTCTCCTTCATAAGGAATACCTGTGCACTGATCATGCAGTTTAATCAGCGTCTTGACATGCCACACCTGTCCAGTAGATGGATTATCAAATAGTCAAATGAAACAAAATCTAACAAAATAAAAGTTTTTGATTTTGGTCCACATTTGAAAGACATAAGCTCTTTGTGAGCCTAGAAAAATTCCTTGATTCTTTTCTTCAAC
>OMKR01109917.1:0-12850 GCA_900302355.1 Cyttopsis rosea | reverse complement strand
ATCACCTAGCCCAGGGGTCGGCAACCTTAATCACTCAAAGAGCCATTTAGACCCGTTTCCCACAGAAAAGAGAACATTAGGAGCCACAAAACTCTTTTGACATTTAAAATGAAGATAACACTGCATATAACGTTTTTTATCTTTATGCTATAAACTATAGTGTGTTGCATTTATGAATCAATGAACTGCTACAGAGAAAACAAAATTACATTTCTGCATGCAACAAAAACATTTTGAACTCCGAAAAAAAGATGTTGGGTCGAAGGTTACTTTCACATAAAATACTCAATGTTTATTTGAGTCCTTCTTGTATTGATGAAAAAAAGCCGAACTTCAATTATCCACCGGCAGCAAACCAAAATTGCCGTCCTCTTCTGTGTGCCGTCATCCTTTTACTGGAGCGGTCAACCTGAATAATAAAAGGACTACTTCACTGAACAATAAAAAAAATGAATATTTCAAAAACTAACGAACTAAAATAAAATACATTTTAATTAAATAGTTGTCATTTTTCAAAGGGTCGGTGGCGATGTCGGCTACCCACACGACCCGTCTTGAAACCCCGAGGTGGTATCCCGGCCCCCCAGGGCTGGGGCGCACCACCGGCCCGCCTCCGCCCGGTCCGTCAGGGAGGTGGAGCTTGAGCGCGTGCAATAGTACCCGAAAGATGGTGAACTATGCCTGGGCAGGGCGAAGCCAGAGGGAGAGAGTACCATACCACCATGTAAATTAAATACTCATTATTGATTTTCCAAAGCCATAGGGAGCCGCAGCAGAGGGATGAAAGAGCCACATGCGGCTCCGGAGCCGCGGGTTGCCGACCCTTGGACCAGAAGAATGCAGAGACAAAGGAACAAAACCAGGAGACGTATACAAAGGAACACTGGAACTGATCGCCCAGTGGATCACCTAGAGAGATCCTCAGATTCAGATCCAGCACCCATTGACTCAACACAAGAAAAACATTAAAGAGTGAGCACCACTAGAAATGACTGCATTTTTATCTGTGCTATCTACATGGCACTTGTACTGCCCCAATCACCACAACATTAAGTCCACATGGCTTGTAATCCAATATACACCAATGCATTTGTGTCCACACAATCTGCAAATGAGTGTAGACCATGACATATGTGTCTTACAGATTGCACTTTTTAATATGAAAGGATTCATATTATCCTATAGACATTTGGGCTGATAAAGGCATGTTTTTATGCAGCAGTACTGACCACATAATTTTATCCTAGACCATACAGGTTTAAATTCATCGGAAATTTTAAACGGCAGCCAAGCTGGTGGCAGAACAACCCCCCTACCGCTTAACATACTGAGTAAAATTTGTTTGAGTTGAATGCCACATCAAATACACCAAATCGTCTGCTGAGGTGCAAGGTGTTTTAATCACATGTATGTGATAGTAGACATGATGGCTTAGACAATGCATAACCAAAGCTAATAACATGTTGTATTTTTTCGTATTTTTCGTAAGTATCAACAGACAGGAGAACCAGTTAGCTAAGTAGCCTTTCCTGAAATGAGTGACGCAGATGTCCTGTATTCAAAATCTTATGATGAAATTATGCTTGTCAGTCCACGAGCAGGCATGGATCTGAAGACAAGGCAATTCCTGCGTCAAATCAAGATGCAGAACAGTCATTTAGTGATGGCTCAAATTCACCTTTTGCCCTTGCCATGCATGCTTCTCTTGAAGATTTTGAAGTACACATTGGACGGATTTCTGGTTATGATGGTATGGATGATCAAGACTCCACTCTTCCCTGGAATCCACATGACATCAACACTATGCAGGTATAGTGTAGAACTAAGTAATTTGTTGCAAATAATTTTTATTGTCATTGATTAATGTAAAGATTTTTTACCAATTCATTGCTTGATCGATAAAATGTAAAAAATAGTGAAAAATTGCCATCACACAAGGTCACACAGCCCAAGGTGATGTCTGTACATTACCTATTTTATCTAATTGACAATCCAATATTGAATAACATTCAGTTTACAGTAATATAAAACAGAAAAGTATCAAATCTAGAAGCACAATAATTGGCATCTTTTTCCTTGATGAATAACTAAACCGATATATTGATTGTCAAAGTCGTTGATTGATTTTAATTGATGAAGAATCACATCTAATTACTTAAAAAAATGTTGCAGCATTCAACACAGAATGGCCGACCTGTATCAAACACTCCTCCAGCATCACCAGACAGATCTGAAAAAGAAGTCTACTGTGTGGAAGTAAGACGAGTAAACATAATTCATGATGTCCTTAATATATTTATGGAACCAAAAGTACTGAATGTTGATATAAAAATGAAGTTAAAAACCGAGAAAGCTGTGGACAATGACGAAAGGAAAGGATACATGTACCACAGCATCATACCAATCAGACTGTCACCCACTTTTATTCTTGCATGTTGTCAAGGAGTCAGTTCAGTGGATGAACAACTCTTGCTGATGTCATTTTCCAGATTTCTTTCTGCGGCTGAGCAAGCATCAGTTGAAAAAGCACTACAGGGCAACATGGATGAAACTGATGAGGAGGACTTACAAGACCTCTTTTCAAGAATGGGCTCCCACTGCCTGCCTTCTATAGACAACTTACGGGCTGCTATTTTAACAATAGCACATAAAGCTCTTATTCAAGAACCAAAGTTCCACTCCAGTATTCACAATGCTGTGCCAACATTCATAACCAAAGACAGCATAATGGAACTTTATGAATGTAAGAGGGAAACTAACAAGAAAGTAGCCCAGATAATAAAGCCATCACATGAAAGCCTAAACCATAAACCATAGGAGCAGACAGCCTTTAACTACCTGCTACAATATGTGAGAAGCATTGACCAGAGGAAAGTTGAGATCTTCTTATGCTTCTGCACAGTGTCCAAAAGCACACCTGCAATTTCTGCTTTTCGCCATAGGTGCCACCAAAAACAACAACGAGAGATCGGCTATGGAACTTTTTCAAGATTGGCACTTTATAGTGATATGTTACATGACTGACTGAACTGTAACACATACTGTATAGTTCCATCTCAAATCAGAGAGAGGATCTGATTTTGTTCCTTAAATGCAAGTACAAATTCAAGGCTTGATAAGCATCACCTGGAAGATCCAACTGTGACTCCACCATGAGAATGTTGCAAATGTTATAGATGTCTGTGTCACATGGCACTGCTGGCCGAAATCGGCATTCACTCCTACACAGCTGTACATTAGCTCTTTCCACTGGGTACATGCAGTCATCAGTTGTGTAGAATTCTGGGAACATGTACATCACTTTGGGTCGACCGCTGGGCACTCTGTCATTCTTTGATGGTCTGATGACATGTGAATCCCATACACGGGTGGTCTCATCTAATTCATCCTAAAAATATCCAGTACAACAAGTAAGAAAACAAGTTAACTTATAAGTAATACAATTTAGTATTCTCATCTGGGCCATATATAATTTATGAGAGGGATCAGAAAAGAGCAGATCCCCTTTTTCCAGTTTTGTTCTTGCAGGTGTGAATTACACTCGTAAGATTATGTGCTACCTGGGCTCCCGTAGCTATTGTTGTTACCGCTGGTGTTTGTGGGTAATTGAGTCCAGATAATGATAATACGGACGATGCCATGCTGTGCTGGAGGCTACACCTATTACTATTATTTTCTACCAGTAAACTAAGTTAATGTTTATACATCTCTACCTCAGTCTCAGAACATTTTCAGTGTAGTTATAACATATTGTGTAGTTATAACATATTTGTGCCATTTTCATTTTGTAGTCTGCCTGTTAACAAAAAAATAAAGCCTGACATTTTTCATTTGCAGCTTACCTGTATGACACCAAGGAAACAGAACTGAATTTGACTTTTGTCCAAATATCCACCGTCGAAGACACCACGGTCCTTCAGATCAACAAACAGAGCTATATAGAGGTCCATCGATTACTTCCTGAGGAATCCCCACCAACTTTCTATTCTCTGGTTTGCCATGCTTGCCCCCTCAATGTAACTGTCAATAGCAGAGTCGTCATGTATGTTGCGATGGAGAAAATGTTGAAAGTCATTCTCATTCTCTGTGCCTCGGTCGTCTCTAACAACTCTTGGACAACCACCGAATCTCTCGACTGCCTCCACATAGTAGCCTCCAACGATCTTTGGGTCAATGCTTGTAGTAAAGGCATTCATCCAGATGATTTTCCGTGAAAACCCGTCAATACAACCGTTAATGCAGATTCCAAATTGCTTAAATTTGTCGTAGGAGTCCAAGTGCCAAATATAATTTGGTTCTTTTGCAAAATGGCTTCAGCGATGTGCTGCTAGAAAACAGATCAAAAGACATTCGCTTTAAATGTCATTCAGAGACAATGTAATAGTGACAATTAGCAAGCAATGGTTTAATATCCTTATAATGAAGTCCAAGGTTGAAATATAGCCGAACTAACTCCTGTACAGTCATTTCCACAGGCTCCGTAGTTTTCCTAACCGGGAGTAAGCAAAATGAATGTAAACAAAGAGGGTGTATCATGATATGGCGACTGCTACTCAGAATGCAATGCGCCATCACGTGGACACACTAGACAGCAACATATTGTAAGATCAAACATATTACCACTACAGGTATCAATATTTTTACAAGTGTAGAAATCCATGGCCCCAGCACATCTTGTACATGCTTGCGTTAGTTTTGCGTGTACAGCTTGGTCTTGGTCTTAGTCAGATTGTACATGTAGATTGACATATCTAACATAATTGGTGTGGGTGTGAGCTAAGTGGGGGAGCGGCTGTTGTTTAAGTCTCGCCGTGAAACTATGTTCCAGGGTTGGGCGATCAACAGGACAATGGCGATGGTGATAAGAAAGATAATCACACAGATGTGACCGATCCCTGTTCGTGGGGCGTCATCCTCTTCGCCCATCATTGTGCGAATTGTGCAGGGTTGTCAAATTTTCCCTGGAACACATTTCTCGAATGTTGCCTGAGCATAATTCTCCCTACTCCATTAAATATGCAGTGTGTAGAATTTAGCAGCCACTAGCAGTGCGGTTGCAACCAACTGAATTCGCCTACGTGTCCATGGCGGTGCAAAATGGTGGCGTCCCTGGTCCCCTCTGTGTAGGAAAAGCTATGGTGGCGCAAAATATGTGAAAGTCCCTAGTCCCTAGTATATGTTCGTCCTTTCTGGGTTACTGTAGAAATTTGGTGGTGCAACATGGCGGTGGAAGGGGCTTCAGCCTCCATGGAGATATAGTTACCATGTGATTCTCCTCGAGTTCCCATCATTACTAATGGCAGACATTTGAGTTTGGTTTCTGTCATGGTTTTGTCTATAAATTTCTTTTTTTTATTTTTATCATTCCATTTTCTCTTTCCATAGTGCCACCACTGTGGATGATAAGAGCAATGAAACCTTATCTGGATCCTCAGATAAGCAGGGAGTTCCTTCGGGACCTGGTTAGTAATGTGAGTACCACTATGCATATATGGTTTCCGCTGCGGACTATACTAAATGTCTTTGCCACACAAACCTTTGGCTTTCCAGTGACGGTTATTTTCTCTTTAACCACTTGAGGATACAGGATATGGCCAACAAAGTAATGCTGTGACTCCAAACAGATATACTCACAATTGTTTAATGAACAGAAGTTGAATATAACGACGAACAGCAGTCTCAGTTTCATAAAAATGAGCGCAGAATACAGACAGCAAGCAGATTTAGTAGCTACGAGAGATAAGGGGTGTTGTGAGAAGCAGCTGGGCACTTGTCTAGGGTTCTTCAAGGCCACCTTGATAAAAAATATAATACAGCCCTGTTCTACTGTGCATGTGTGTGCATATGTGTATGTGTGTAGATGTGTATGTGTATGTGTGTGTATGCGTATGTGTGTAGATGTGTGTATGTGTATGTGTATATTACTACACCACAATGACAGTTGCCGGGATGCCTGTGTTTGGAGGGAAGCAAGGTTGGTAAATAAATCAAGACAGGTCACAACACATAAAACACTACCGGTTGCACAAAACATACAAACACAGTTTAAAACAAAAACAGATGACAATCAGACAGATAAAACAAATAACCCCCTAATAGTTGTACTAATTTGTTAAATTATCGTAGTTGAATTTTCAAGAGCTTCAGTAGCAAGATCTGGGTGTGGCAAAGCCACAACGCCTATCGTTGCCAAGCAGTCAGGTGGATCTCTATCATCAGTGGTGGGGAGAAAGCAGCTGGATATAAGAACGGTGTATCGCTTCAAAAGTGACATGTTGATGATGGAGAACTGTTGTTGGAGAGAAATGATGTTTGCTCTGTAGCAAGATGGAGGCTACAGCATGGTACCAAAACAGTGAGTGGGCGGTAGGTCACAAGAGAAGTATGCATGTATACAAACAGACAATCCACTAGCCACAGTACCAAGTTTCTGACAATAGTATGCAACATAACGTAATTTATCTCCATGAGATCATAACACCACAGCTGACATGAAACCATCTTTCTCATACACAGTTACAGCAATCAATCAAACCCAATTATGGAGCAGGTGTTCAATAAACTCTATCCAACAACGATAAGCCCTTCTCATGGGTCATTGCTAATATTGGCTGGGCAAATATTGCATAATCCACAATCCAAGAACAACCTGTGTATCGGCGACACAAGCAGATCAGGGTGCATTGATGTGCTGCCATTCATAAACTCAAAACCAACTAAATTGTTTTCCCAAATGCATCCCTGACAATAACTTAAGCAATAACTTTACTATAGAAAGTTAGAAGTTAGAAGAAAGTTCACATATCAAAATTTTCAAAGGTTTTGTGTTCAATACAGTATTTGTTTATATTATTTTTAGCTGATAGACTTAAAGGTGAAATCAATAACTTTGGGTAAATGGACAAAAATAGCAATCAATGAACTTGAGATCTCAACAGCCCTTGAGGTAACAGAAGGCTGAGCGGCGATGATAAATAATATTTGATCAACCATCGTTATTTCATAGTCAATTTATGTTAACCTTTAATAAATCTACATGTCCTAAATATGCCAAACTCGTATACAACTCTAAACGCGTTATGTGTTTTGCTTTAAACTGTTAATCTTATTTTTTACCTGGGCACATTCAGCTAAAAGCCATATCATTCTGCAGTCTGCTTAGACAGACATGGGTAATTTGGCATTTTCAATCAAATTATACACATTTACTTTAAAATATGACAATAACATAACTAGCATTCAAATTGAGACCACTTTGTCCTAAATCGTGCCTAATTCTGTCTGCCTAGTCATTAAGCCACTAATTATCGAACCAGTGCCCAAAATGTGGAAGCATTATTTAATTTAAATTAGCCAATGTAGTGATGTAATGAAATGGCAAAACTTAAAACCTGTAGTTGTACTGCACATTCCTTATATCTGCCCTGTCTGCTGTGTGACCATATATGGCAGCACTCACTCTCTGTGTCTCATCCTGGAGATGTCCGCGGAAGGCACGGATATGACGTCGCACATATGACTTCATGGTTGCCTTGACTACAAGATAAGGGGTGCCTGGCGCGGGGTGATACCAGGCGATCCGCCATCTTGCCCCAATCACGTGATTCCTTTGTTCCCTGCGCCTTTAAGAGCCCTGTGCGCGCGCGCGGCTGCACACTCTCACACAGACCGAAATAAACAGCCTCAAATAAACCAACAAAGATCTTTTTTCTCTTTGAATGACTCTATTGCTTTCACCACCACCACGACGGGACACTAACAATACTCACCTCAAATAATTTCCGCAACAACTTGGTGTCAGAACTGGGATAGCTGAAGTTCTGTCGGAGACGCGACGGACGTCAGTGGTGTCGCGCAGCCGAATCTTATTGATTCGCCTCTACCTCCATAAATTATTCAGAGAAGATGGGGGCTGACGTCCGGAGTGGAACCGATCAGCTTCACAACTATTCAACGAACTCAAAACTAAATTTATCCGGTGAGAAGTGTCTTACTAGTCTTGATGGTGTCATGTCATGTACAATTGGGGAAAATAAGTGAATAAGTCAGGGATTTAGCGAGTCAGGGACTCAGGAATGTCGGCGGGGACACCCATTCATTAATACATGTTGGGGACTGGATAGAGATGAATAAATAGGGAAAAAGTTTATTCATTTATTCATTATGTGTCAGGGACCTGCGAGTAAATAAAAATAAAGGTAGTTCGCGTCAGGGACCGAACGAGGACATCTTAGACGATATACGTCTGGGAGGACGGATAAATAGAAATAAAATTAGCTCAGTCAGCGATCGAATGAGAAAAGGAGAGAAAAAGAGAGAGAGCGCGTGTCAGGGACCGCGATCAAATTACTCCTGAGATGGGAGGGGCTCAGAGCAGAGGGAATATATTCCCTCTGGACCAATTGTAGATGACATGAAAATCAAGCATGGAGTCGAATGTCTGTCGTGTCTGAGAGAATGGGAGGAGCAATATGGATTCCCCAAAGGAGTTCATTTTCATAAATCAATTGTCAAAGCTGAGAGCGAGGTTGGAGAAGGGGGAAAAACGCTGAGAGAGAAAAAAAAGGTTCGAATGAAACACTTAGACGATATAGAGCATCATAGAAGGTGTTTAAAATACGTGGAAAAGGAAACAGTTAGTAGGAAGAAAGACAATGTAAGGTAGCAATGGTTAGCACAGGAGTTCATTTTGTGCATCTGTGAGCAAAAAGAGTGGTGATGGTCATTTTTGAGTGATTTAATTAATTGTCAAATAGTGTGAAATACTGATGGTTAAATTAGTGGTGTTGTATTTTGCATTATTGATCTGTTGGTTTGTGTCATTGTTGAAGTGTAGTAATTCTGGGTTAAAGATATATTAATTAAGTAAACAGTATGCATTTTACATTTATATTGGAGGAGTGAAGTGTGTCAGTTTTGATGTGTGGGACCTATCAGAGCAGTGTGGTCTAAGTGTGGCAGCAGCCGAAAGAAGAGAGAGAGAGAAATTGTTTGTTTGAGCACTGGATAAGTAATGGAATATGTGTGCATTCACTTACCGTTTACATTTATTTTCATTTGGTTTATATATTATATGTTTATATGTTTTGTTTTAAGTTTAAAAGTAGAAGAAATTGACTAGTAATTAATAACAAAGTATTATAATTTTAAATCTAAAAGTCTGAGAGAATTACAGAGACAAAAGTAATCTCATGGACCCTCCTTGGGGGGGGGGTACTATTCGCCCCTACCCCCACAGGGGGTAGGGTCGAATAGTTTGGAGAAGAGATAATAGTGTATTGACAGATATTAACCAACCTGTCTACTCAGTGCGTTGTTTCCAGCTTTGGAGCTGAACTGCAAGTATGGAAGGGCTGAGGAATCGCATCAGAAGTGTTGTATTTATGTTTGAGTAAGACCATGGCATCACCAGCGTTCAAAGATCCTTGTTAATTATTAATTTGTGATGTTAGATGTTAACTGATTTGCAAAAACAATTATTTGATAGGCTAAATTGGAGTGATCTGTGCTGAGAGAATGCATGTAAGCATATAGATTGGCAACCATCTAATGAAGTGCCTGACTAAATTTAGATACCTTATGGCCTATAGAACCAGAAACATCAATTTGTGTTTTTGACACAGCATATTACTGTGGTAATCTTTCTCTTCATTCTTCTCTGTAAATGGCTGCATCATGCATGGTAAAGGTAAACCCCAAAGGCTTCACTAAGTCACAATGCAACAAAGTGTGGAGTACTCATATCCTGCTGAAGAGACATTATACTCCTGAAGGTCGAGGAAGTCATCAGGTCAAATGTCCGAAGACCTTTTCTCCTGAACAATGAAATGAAAAGCTGTGTCTCTGAAAGTGAAATGCAGACACCGACCTCTGCTCCTCTCCTCCACAGACTAAAGATGAAGTGTTTGGTTGTGTGCAAACGAAAATATGAGAAAACAAACTATGCTGCTCTCATTCCATGATGTCGCTGCATCGGACAATCAAAACGGACTGAAAAGACCCATGCAACTGAATGTCCTCTGCTCCAGCTGAACCTGCAGGATGACCACCCTGAGCCCTGCTGTGACTGACGCTTCAGTGATCACCAGGGGAGCCGTTTTTCTGTATGTTTGCAGCTGTTTCTTCTTTCTGTTCTATTCTTGTACCACAAAGTTAAATAATACTTTCCAAAATTTGGGCACCTCGAATAATTGATTAATGATTAAGTAGAAACAGAAATAGGCACAATTTAAGACAAAGAGATTGTGTTTGCTATGTTAATAATAGCCCCTCTAGGTTTTTAGATGGTCTCAATTCGAATGCTGGTTATGTTATCGTCATGTTATGTAAATGAAGAGAAAGGTACAGTATATTGATTGATTGATTGAAAATGCCAAATAGCTGAATGTACACTGGCCAAAAGGTGAGATTAATAGATTTAAAACAAGATACATAACGCATGTTTAGGACATGTAGATTATTAAAGTTTAAGTAACATAAATGAATTATGAAATAACGATGGTTGATCAAATATTATTGATCAATGCCGGTCAGCCTTCTGTTGCCTCAATGGCTGCTGAGAACTCAAGTTTATTAATTGTCTAAGTGTAGTTGAAGTTATTGACTGCACCTTTAAGCATAAGATAAAAGGAATATAAACAATTAGCAATACTGTATTGAACACTAAATTCTTAAATGTATTGGAATGTGAATCACACTTTCTTGTTACTTTCACAAATTGCATTGTACTGTCAGAATTAGTGATGAAGGACAGGATAAGGAATTTGAGGAGGAATGATTTAGGGAAAGTTATGAATGTGAAGAAAGACTCACAATCATGATTTGCTTTTAAGGAGAAACGTTATACATGGACCCGCATGTCACAGGGCTATACAGAACCCTTGACAGTGTTTCCTGCCGCATTAGGAGAAAATTTTGCTGGTTTCAAATTTATGAATGAAAACACATCGATCAAATTATGATGTCTTACTGATCTTCTTGTGTCACCGATACACAAGTGCCCTAAAATATAAACAATAAATAGCTAAATAAATAAAAAATTAGGAAAAAGGTTGGTTCAAAATGGTCACAAAGTGTCTAAAATATATAACTCCAGCTGGTGCCTATAAAAGAACGTTCACTATTTGAGTCATGACATTTATTTTGTTTATTTATTTTTCTTTTCCTTTTACTTCTCAGGATCTTTTACGGATGGCATTTGTTGGCTGTCGTGATTGCTGTGGTTCTTGGATTGTGAATTATACAATATTTGCCCAGCCATTCTTGGCAATGGCTCCTGGGAAGGGTTCGATGAAGTGTTTGTTACTTTTGAACAAGCTCTTGCACCTGCTCCATGTTTGGGTTTGCTGGAGTGCTTTGACTAAGAAGTGTTCATGTCAGCTGCGTTATGCATGTTTTGAGCGCCACATCTATGGCTGTAGCCGCATTTGCTTTTCTTGTGGCCTCACATGCAGTAGCCTCCATCTTCTCACAGGGCGAAATGGCTAATTTCAGCAACAGTTCTCCTTCATCGGCATATGCATTTCGCTTCCTTATGTTATTTTTGGAGCGATGCACCGTTCTTATATCTAGCTTTCTCCCCACCACTGAAGTTGGGGATCCACATGACTGCTTGGCAACAATAGCTGTTGTGGGTTTTGACCCGTCTAGATCTTGCTATTGAAGCTCTTGAAAATTCAGCTATGATGATTTGGAGAATTAGTGCAATTATTAGGGGGAGGGTGTTTGTCTGTCAGCAACTGTTTTTTGTCCTGGCCAGTATTGTCTGTTTTGTACAACCGGTTGTGTTTTGTGTCTAAGTGTGGAACTTGGCCTGATCTGTTTTATTGTAAGAATGAGATATGGGCCAATGTGATACAGTGCTGTGAAGCCGACTAATGAAATATATGCCAAACAATGTCTCTGGCCCCATATCTAGAGAGGAACATGGTGAGTAACCGCCTAAACCGCCTCAATATAGGTTCTAACAAGTGATCTCCCTAATACATACTTTTTCTCTAATTAACCTTATTTCTTTGCCTTTTGTTTATTTGACTTATGCTAAGGACCATCTGTCAAAAAGGAGGGATGGTTAGAGAATTAAGTAAAGACTATGAAATCCCAGGCCGACAGTGTTTGTTGGGCAATGTTGTTAAATTGTGCTTTCACCCGAGTTTTTGAGTGCGATATGTCAGGTGAAGACAGCCCTACCAGTCCCACTCGAAGAACGACTGCATGACCTACAACCAGGCAGCCGAGTGGTGATCTGTGACTTCCGGAGAAAGAGCCGTAACTCTGCCAGATTCCTGGGAAGCGTTCCCGGCAGCCAACCAAACGGCCGCAGTAGTAACAAAAGCACTACTTCGAGAAATCATTCCCAGATGGGGAATCCAAACCAGAATCTCTAGTGACAACAGCACCCATTTTGCCAACGAGGCGATCACCCAGCTAAGTAAATTTCTGGACATCGACCTCCGAAAACACTGTGCCTACCACCCTGCTAGCGGGGGGGGGGCGGTAGAAAGGGAAAATGGCACCCTGAAAAATAAACTGGCTAAATGTTGTGCAGACACAGGGCTCATGGAGAAAAGTGTTGCCCATAGTCTTGATGTACATGAGAATGAGGAAAAGAACGAAAACCAATCTCAGTCCCTTTGAGACATTGTTTGCAACACCTCCCCATGTGGGGTTCGGACCCCCGAGAGATGCCCTTCCCTCCACCACTCTGTGTAAGGACTCGGTGTTGACATACTGTACTAACCTAGCTGCTAATCTTTCTGACATCCGAAGGCAGGTGACTGCGGCCCTTCCAACCCCAGCCACAGGACCGCTCCACAACCTGCTACCAGGTGACTTCGTGCTGGTCAAGGAC